>LPNX010896399.1:813039-904512 GCA_001517045.1 Pseudotsuga menziesii | reverse complement strand
ATATATTATTAAAATATTTGTTTGTTTTGTTCTTTTTTCCTATAAATTGCAATCATTTATGAAATTGTATTATTCTAACACAATTCAACAACAATATTTCTCGTGCAATATTTCACCTACAACAATACTTTTTATGTTGTTTAAATTGAAAATTGGACGAGAATCACAAAGTATGGACTTCTGTAGTTGTGTACAGTCCTCAACCCCCTAGTTTTGGATTTGTTTAGCCAGGTTCCTGAACCAAATCATGTTGGATATTTTATAGTTTTTCCTATATAGAAAATGCACCTTTACAAAATTAAATAAAAAAATAACACTGTTAAGCAATAACAAACATAAAAGTGATTCAACAAAACTATATCTATAATCAAGCTAATTTCCGATACAGATGTTTGACATACTGAGCATTTTGTGTATATACTTGTTGCACCATCAAAACCAAATTAAATAGAAAATCTAGAATTTTATCCTATCTGTGACAACAATTAATTAAACTAAAGACATACACTCATCATAGTAATCTCAAGCTTCTCATTAGTTAAAGATCGTGGGAATGCACAAGTATGAATATTTCGAAATGAGTTTGATGCAAAGGGACCTGCATGCATATGACTACTAAAATCACAAAATCTCCGAGAGCATGCTCCTCTAAACTAAACAAATAGAATACTCCTATACAATTGCAGTGAAAATGCATTTACTTAACTTCTCTATTCATACAGAACCTTTGCAACTAATAATCTAACTATATACTCGAGAGAAGCATAGCTAGCTTACCATTCTTAATTTGCTCTGGTCAAGTGTATAAAGCATAAGTAAACATTGCACTTCAAAGGACGATATATGCTATTTCATATTGACAGGAGCTAAAAATGTCATCCATTATCCAGAAAACATACAACATCATCGAATTTCTAGTCTAAATTTAGTTACAGCCATAATTAAACCAAAAAAGGGAGTGAATATAGGAGCAGGAGCTGGCGGTGATTCCAACAATAATGCCCCAAGACTACCCTTAAATATCATTGAGTTTCATCTCATGCGATGAGCTTCACTAGTGCATAATATAGAGAATAAGTCTCTGTACAAACCAACAACCGATTAATTATCAAAATGCAAGCCAACAATTATTCAACATTTCTTGTAGTTGGTGGCTCTGTTGCAGAATGATCAAGTACCTCAAAGGAGCTAATGGATCCAAGGATCAGTTGAACTTACTAGAAAAACAATATACCATAATAAGGGATGTTTTCATTTTTCGGCAAAATGCATACCCTCTAAAAGAAGCAACCTCTTGTCGAAAGGACCAATAACTAAAGAATGTATCTGTAAAAACAACTTGAAGTTGTCGAGGCGTGGATAACCTTAGGTGGCTTACCATTGAAAAATATCGGCGAATACTAAAACATCTGGAATAAATAATATCTGTTTGATTTCAAAGTTTAGAATGGTTTGGTTTTAAGTTAACTAGCTCACAAACTTGTGAAAATTGTATCCATGGAGTCTATTTTTCTAATGGGTAATCCATTCCATTATTTTGCAGAGCTTAGCCTACCATGAATATGCTTTCTCTGAGGTGATTTGTAGTTTTCTCATCGATTTTGTGTAGTTACATCAGTTCACTCTAAATTTGTAGTGGCATTATTGTTCCTTTGCTGATAATCACAACAATAATCAAACCATAAATACGACTGGAATAATCGATTCCATCACAGGCTATCGGCAGGAAGTGAGCATGATAATTAATAAATGAAGCATATATTATATTTTCCATATGTGGTCAATGTAATTATGGTCAAAATATAACGACATCATTCAACTACTCAACCATTACATAAAATTTTGGTAGCCACCTCTTCATGGGTCACAGCTATCCTTACCTCTAGCGCTCTCATGATTCTCACTCGTCGGTATGGTCACCGGGCCTAATCATCTTAGTCTAATGCTGACAAGCAATGGATACCTTGCTGTAAAAGGTAGAGCATGATTAACTGGAAAATGAATCATAAAAGCAATGGTTATGGGGAGCTTCACCTTCCATGATTTGGATTGGTCTTAGCAACAGAGGGGCAAGAGCCATCCCAAAGGAGGCGTGATAAATCAACATGGATAGGTGGAGCAAACATAGACTCGAATACTAGGGTACCATTCTATATTGGACCGGCTAAATGGTTGTATAACACCCTTACCTAGTTAATACTTAAATTTCTTGAACCATAGGTAAGTTCCAATTTGATTGGTTTTATATGCGACTACTTTATATATAGTTGTGATTGGGGAAAGTCCCTTAACTAACCTAATTTTATTGTTGATATGCTCGGAGTTGTTTGGTCTTCACTCTCGCTCGACCAATAACAGGGTCTAACCACTTATTTAAAGCTAGGCGTAATGAAACATGTCACATATTGAACAAAGTGTTCTCATGGCCCAGGAAAGCAAAGTACATAAAGCCAGCCAAGGTGCAAAGGCGGTGAAAGAATGGTTTTACAAAATGTTGCTTTTTTACAACGTATTGATTTATCTCACACCACGACTTACCGTCACAACCCAACCAAGGAGAAGTGTTGAATCAACAAATTTCAATCGAAGTGCTTTATTGTATTGAGGGAGGACTTGGGAAAGATGGAAGAAAGACTCTCGTACAACTTCCTCATGTGTCGTTACTCATTCAAAATCCATACAAATAAAAACCATCATCAACTGGAATTCTCTATCATTTTCCTCTGTCTTTTAGCATCAACTATACGAACTAAGAAACTGATGCAAAAATATAAGAGAAGGATCTTCCAAGAAAATTCATGCAAGCAAACTTGGGACAGTTCATAAATGATGAGGCGTGTAGATGAACAACCTTCTTCGTGACTAAACGTGTCAGTAGTGGCCTATATTCTATCGATCCAAATGTTGATATGTTTGTTCTAGATGTGGAGATTAATATTATTGTTTTCAATATTACAACTGATTTCATAACCTCCTTGATAAATGTAACGAGATTAATGCAGATAGGTCATGTTTACTTAATGGCGTATATTATTTTGAAGGATATTCATTGTGTTAGTTCCATTTTTTAAGCCAACTCTCCACAGGAATCATGGGAAAACCCTGTGAGGTCTGGGGCATCTAGTAGAAGCCAACAAAAATTTTGGAGGATCCGCAACAATATCGATATTTTTTTATTACCTGGCAATGATAGGTAATAACTCATTAATTCTAATAGGAAATCCTGCCAAGCTTTTCGTTATAATCAAACCCGAAATACTGAAACTCTAGTTGCCAACAGTTATGATTTAATGAATATTCAGCAGAATTTCATGGATATAAAGCCTGATCGTGTAACCAACGCTTTCAAAGACATATGCTTGCACTAAAAGTCTCCACAAAATTTGTGATTGGATTATGCTAAAGATTTTTAGATCGACATTAAGATTCGCTACGGTTAAGAATTTAATATGTTAGCTTCCACGTTTGCTACAGTAAGGGAGCCGAGATCCTACCCTGTTTATCAGCCACAAGTCACGACAATCTTAGCATTTCCCAGGATGAGTGTAGACCCTTAGCGCATCAAATTCACTTCTCAGTAGGTTTCAGGTGGAGAAAGCAAATATATTTTTATTCATAACATATAGAGGCACTATCATCCAAAATCAATAAGAACAATTTTCTTTGGATCAGTTCGCAGGAGAATCTTTGGAACCAGAGGAATTCAAGGGTCAGTTTTGCGAAAATGTAATGTTTCATTCTCAGTTTTGATTTTTAAAAAATTTTAATTCATTTTGCAGGTATGAAGTTTGTCCCAACGAAAAATACATGTGCCTGCGACTAGGTTTATGTTTGATTTTATTTTATTTTTTTGATTTATTAGTGTTTTCTAATGTTTTTGTTTGCATGATTGTTTAAGGGAGAAAATATCAATACCTTTTGTGTTAAACTTGTATTTTATATATTGCAGGAATGATTGAATGTACAGCTCGAAAGATAGGTTTTTGCACATATCAAAAGATAGGCTGAAGGATGGGTCGTTTGATTTGTTATTTCAATTTTTATGATATTATTTATTATTTTATTTTATATATATATATATATATAATAGTTTTGTTTTGTTTAATGTTTATTGTTTGAATTGCAGGTGTCGTTCAAAGGGTGCAGTTTTTTTATTTTTATTTTTTATAATTTAAATTATAATTATTTTATTTTAAAAACTAAGGTTAAAACAAATAAACAAGCATTTTAAAACAAAGAACTATATATAGGAAAATTAAAACTAATATATAGATTTATTTGTTTATTTAGTATGTTTTATTTGTTTATTAATTTATCTATTTTATTTTCTAATTGTTCATAGATTTAGAAAAAAAACTTAATTCCTAATACATTTTTTATTTCTAGCATGACCAAAAATTATTTAAAAAACGAAAGTTGAGAATGAAAAGAGATCAAAATTTTATAAATATTTTTTTATTTTAAAAGATTAAAACAAAATAGTAATTAAGACAAAAAAATTAAAATTTTAGTAAACAAAACATTAAAGCAATTTGAAGCATCCTACATGCTAATTTTAAATTAGAAATAAAACTAAAACCTACCTACTTTACCTTAATTATAAAAAATTAAAGATTATTTACATAAAATGAAATTTCCAATGTAGCCATCTATCTAAAAGAAGTAAAAGAATGTTTACATATGAAATCTAATATAAAAAATATGCAAAATCAGGTATTGTAAATGTAAATTAATAAAGTAAAAACAAAAACAAAATTGATCTAACCTAATACTTACTTGGAACTATTGTTCGATGTAGCTCTTGTTTGCTTGATGATCACCCGAGATCCCTTCTTCAGCCTCCTCAATTTCCTTCTCACATGCTTGTTCCTTATCAAATATGTATGATTCTTCAAATGTCAATTCTTCCTTATTTGTGTCAGGAGGAGTAATTACATCTTTGATTGCTATTAAGATCCCATTTTCATGAGAAGAGAAGATCACAACTTTTGCTAGGATCTGCGTGAGCTGCTCTAGGATTATGCTCATCCTAAAATCATTTGACTAAAATCAAAATGCTTAAAAAATGAAAAACAAGTACATGACAAATGCAAAAAATGGTACGAAATGAGTTAGTACAAAACGAGTGCAAAAACAGAAATAAAAAGCGCACAAAACTCTATACAAAACAAAAAATGAACATATACCAAATTAAAAACAAGTTAGTATGAAATAAAGGCTAGCCCAAAAATGAAAGCAATCCAAACTGAAAATGAAAAGGGAAAATTTGCATAAAAACAAACTCCCATTTGCAGAAAATGAAAGAACACTCTTGCAGAAAAAGAAAACACTTTGCAGAAAAATAAACACGCTTGCGGAAACAACAAGGCTTTGGGGTGACCCACTAAAGTGGATGCATCTAGCTATTGCAACACGGAAATTCCATAGTGAAGTCGTCCTTGCGTAGTACCATTTCCCCTCCCCCTTTCTATGTAATAAGAAAAAAACGAACTATCTACCTATCTAAACTCGGATCCCTTTTAGCACCTCCCCGGCAACGATGCCAAAATGTTGGTGAAAAAATTAAACAATTTATAACATATATCAAACGATTTAATTTTCAACCCGGAGAGAGCGTAAACTTGTGAGGTACAGACAAAATATATGCAGGGGCAGAGTATTACTAACTTAATCTGATATTCTAGGTGATTGAAATAAAATAAAAAAATACATGCAACTGAAATTGAATTAAGCTTGCAAAAGCAGTAAATGACATGAAAAGAAATCTAATCTAGAAAAGCAGGAAATTGCGTGAAATAAATCTAATCTAAGAAAGCATAAAATTGTATGAAATAAACTTGTGAGATCACATAAAATCAACACAACTATCAATTCATAAGAAAGAAATCACTAAAAATCTATATTAACAATTCATAAGAAAGAAATTACTGAAAATCTACATTAACAATTCATAAGAAAGGAACTCAAAATTAACATGAGAGAATCAAAGGATTTGCATTAACCATCATCTCCATTACATAACAATCGAAAATCCATTCTATGACTAACTCTAATCTATTCTCTACTTCCAAACCACTAGAGAGATCTCTAACAAATTGAGGAGAGAGCCCTCCTATTTATGCATGAATTCAAGATAACTAATCATAATTACAAATCCACTATTCTCTCAACTTATCCCTTCAAATCCTCAACAAACCCACTTTTCTCTCAACTCTTCCCTTCAAATCCTCCAACAAATATTGGATGAGATATTCTCTCCACATTTCCATGATCTTCTCCTTGAAATTAGCCCACATCTTGAAGATTAAATTCGAATTTGAGGCTAGGTGGTGACTTTTGAGCTTGTTAAAGTCTTCACATATACTTATAATCATCACCAAACTCATCCAACTTTAAGGTATAATGAAAATATATTAATTTTCTTAATATTTAACCACAAATTCACTCAAAAATAAATTATTTGAAAATGGTAATATAAACCCATATGTATAATCAAAGTGGTGGATATTAATGATTTTATGGAAGGATAAAATAGGAATAAGGTGACAAATGGTATATGAAAGATGAATAAAATGTGGTATTTTTTCGACTCAACAATCGCCGAAACATAAAAACAATAATCCATGGTGGGACTTTTTTGCCTATAGCTCCACACCACGATTAATTACAATATATACATCATATACATTTAATGCAAACAAGGTCAAAACAAGGGTGTTACATGTTCACCTTAAGAGCCATCATTAGGTGCCATCCACCATATCACTACCTTATATGACTTTTTTTGGAGTAATTTGTTGTCTTTTTTTATTGCGAGTTGATCATATTGTTGTGCTACTACTGTTTTTTATTTGTGAGGGTTGGATGATCTATTGTATGGTATTTTCTAGTTTTGGGTCCCCTTTCACAAGTATGTTGGTCTAGTTGATTCTCATGCAAGTAACCTAACACTAAGAGGTTGAAGTTTGTCTAGAATCATTTTTTCTGAGGATAAGGGAGCTCCGCCCTAACATCTTATGTTGAGTTTATAATTGGTTCAGATTTGATATATCATGCTACTGTTATATATTGGTGTCTTTCATTAACAACTTAGATCTGATATAGATTTCTACTATTATTAGTGTTATTGTGTTAGTTTATTGGTCAATACTGAGAGGGGGGTGAATCAGTATTGTTATATTTTTACTTAATTTAACCGCTTATTAAATTTAACATTAAAACACATAAAAATAAGAATACATAGAACACAATTTTAACGTGGAATCCCAATAGGGTAAACCACCAATACGTCCTATTACTCAAAAATTGTTATTTACAAATAGTTTTGTCTGCTGCTATAGACAAGGATGGTATTACACCCTATTTACCAATACCAATTGGAAGGAGGCTATGACCTTTTGTTTTATTATCTACGACTGAAAGGATGCTACAACACCCTATTTACCAATTCCAATTGGAAGGAGGCTACGACCCCCTGTCTTATCAACTACTAATGAAAGGATGCTTCGACACCCTATTTTGTCAGCTATGACTGATAGGCTGCTCCTACACCCTATTTACCAGCTTCTACTGGAAGGAGGAAACAACCCCCTACAGGCTTCTTACCTTCCCTAGCTCCACCATGCCACCCTAATATGTTTCTCACGATTTCTCTCCCACTAAATTCTGTAACACCCACTGGTCTCTGATTTTGATCATGCAATTCGAATTGCAGAGACATATTCCTTCTTACTCAGGCTACTGCTTAAATACCTCTCAATGTTTAAGCTTCTTTCAACAATCGCATCTCTTCAAACTGAACAAACACACCTTTCACTATTGTGCCCTTTCAAATATGAAGATCACACCTTTCAGAACATCCTATCATGTTCTTCCATTGATCCTTCATCTCAAAGATCATTTCCATAGCTTGGAACCATTGCACCTTTGTCCAACGTTTGAAGGTGCTTCCGCAATATCCATCTTCTTTTTGCAATATCATCTTCCATTTTTAATTAGAGTCGTTGATCCTATTTCTAAGTCTCTCTGTACCGTCGATCTAACGCACATATTCCCTCCTTGAAATCGTATTTCCGCACCATGGTTTACTCATGAACGATTCCCCACCGTTGATCTTCTATTTTACGGATTGCAGGATGTGGGAACTCAACTCTTGAAAACTTTGAATTTTTGCTTTCCGCAATCGTCTTTCTACAACACCAATTCCGCTCCATTGATCTCCTGCGGGTTCTTCCGTGACCTTCGATATCCATATTACGGGATGCGGGATGAGGGATGTCGATTGTCTGTTTTTTCCTTCCCTCAAAATTCTTTCCGCAAGATTCTTTCCGCAATTTTCCTTCCGCACCGTCGATCTGTTTTAGCGGAACTAATTTTCATCGTCCGATCTTTCCAGATGCAGGATGCGGGATGCGGAAACGTAGCATTTTGACTTTCCGCAAGCTCCTTTCCACAATTTTTCTTTCGCACCGTCGATCTTTTGCAGAGTCTTTCCTAACCATTTATCTCACGGATTGCGGGATGCGAGATGTGGAATCACACTTTCCTATGTTAGAATTTCGCAACTTTGTTTCTACATTTTCCTGGACCATTGATTTCCTTGTGGATTTATCCCTGACCATCCATCTTGATCTTTTGTTGAACTTCATCCTTCCGCCTATCTTTTACGGAATTTGTCCTTAACTGTCGGATCTCGTGCGTGATCAATGCCCATCGTCCGATCTTGATCTTTTTCAGAATCTTTAGCCTTCCCGCCTAATTTGTGTAAACTTGATCTTCACCATCAGATCTTGTTCGGGTCGATCCCTGACTGTCCATTCTAGAACTAATGTGGATCTGCATTCTCTCTTAGCGGATTATACAAAAACTAATCCTCATTCATCGGATCTCATGCCGCTGACTATGCCACCTCATCATCATGCCATGTCATCACTACCTTCATCTATGCCACCTCATCATCGTGTCATTTTGTCTTTATTTTGACTTATGCTACATTAACTTTGCCATGGTATATTTTTCTTATCCTTTGTACTTCATAAGCAACTTTTCCATCACTACTTTAGCCTTTCATCATCATTAGGACACCATCATATTTCATGTCATCATATGTGTCATGCCACATCCTCAACTATGCCATGCGATGCCAACATATGTCTCATGCCTCATTCTCAACTATGCCATCCCATGCCATCACTACTTTAGTATTTCACTGAGTTTGTCTTGCCATCATATCCACAGGTTATTCTTTTGTCATTCGTGAACACCTTTGACATCAATGACAACTATATACTCAAATATGCAACCAATCTCCCCCTTTGGTATTGATGGAAACCTTTAAACATTCTCCCCCTTTGACAACAATGACAAAGTATAACCTGCTATGCTAATGTTGCACCTATTTTGATATAGGATTTCTTATTTTTCTACTTTCTAACAGCTCCTCCTGTCATCGTATTTCCCTTTTAACTAAACTTGGTTATTTAACCAATGTATTATCTTTTAACTAAACTTGGTTATTTAACCAATGTATTATCTTTTAACTTAACATTTCCTATTCTTGAATGATAGCTTAACTGATAGATCCATTGGAATTTTCTGACTTTAACTCCCCCTGAGTATAAGATCCCTTCTAATGTTATTTTCAGGGTTTCCTTTTTTAAAAGTATGAGATGCCCTTTTAGAAAAGGATCCCATGGTCATCACTACATCCTTCTTCATCACCTTCATCTTTATCGGTGTATTCTTCTACATCACTAAGTAGCTTTCCCTCATGCTGAGCGTCATTTTTATCTGTGACCTCATTATTCTCAACATCAACTACAGAGACTTCATTAATGACTGAAATTTGTGTTTTTTCTGAAGCTTATAATTTGTTCATCCACACCTTTTCAGGATGTGTACTATTTTCTTGTCCTTCACCATGCTCTACGTTGGTGTCATGTTTCCTTTTCATCCTTTTATTTTCTCCTTTGACTCTCCAGTCAACCATCTTGTGACCAAACTTATGACAGCAATGACAATAACCATCTTGTTTACAATTTATAGCCAAGTGTCCAAAGTTATTACATTTGTAACACTCTATATCAAACCTTTGGAGAAGTCCCAACTGGTTATGATTCCTTACCTTTGGATTTTTAATTGCATCCTTCTTGTACTCATGAACCTTTTCATAAACCTTTCATTTCAATGCTTTATGACCAAAGTTATTACAGGAATAACAATGACCCCGAAATATTTTCTGATTTCTATTTATTACTTGTCTCTTGGGCTCCTCATGAGTTCTGTCTTTGTCATGAAAGGATAAATCATGTTCTTTGCACTTTTCCTTTTTAACAGGACTCTTTAGTACTTTAGCATAGCTCTTTGTACTTCCTCTCTAATTAGTGAGTGAGGAACTCTCTGGCTTCTTCTCTTTAACAAAATCCAAACCATACCTATCACTTGATGGTATTTGGCTACTCAAAATATAATCTAGAATCCTTGAGTTGTTCTCAAATTTTGATTTAATGGAATTTTCATCAACTCCTTCTCTAAGTCGAGCAATTTCTTTCTCAAGTTTTCCAGAATCTTGAATTCGCTTCCTGAAAAGAACTATTAGGTCTTCCTCACTCTTCTTGGCCTCTTGAAGTTGGTTTCTTAAATCAGTAATAATCTCATTTGTCTCTTCTTGGTATTTAGACAGTTTCTCTTTCAAAACTTTGTTTTTTTTCCTACATCTTTTAATTTCATCTACAGCAGCCATCTATTCAGCTTCTATGTCCACTTCTGATTCATCATCTGAGTTTGTTGTTCCTAAAAATAGGATTTCATTATCTTCATTCATTTCCTCATCTTCACTTTCTTCTTTGGAATAGAAGTTCTTCTTTTTCTCTTTATATTTCTTTCTACCCTTATGACATCATGATTATTCATGGTCACTCTCCTATTTTTTTGGGAGGAACACTCAAGGGAAAAATGTCCAATCCTTCCACAGTTAAAACATTTCAAGGGTAATTTACCTTTGTATTTCCCAGTGCCTTTATTAAGTCTACTTATAAAGAGGGCTTCCCCATCATCTAGATTTTCTGATTTATTTTTGGAAGTGACTTTAAACGTTGCTTTGTTCTTCGAGTTTTTATTCTATCCAGATCTCATCTCATAAGCAGTGAGAATTCCATGTATCTCATCTACTGTCACCTTTTTAAGGTCATCCTGTTCCTCTAGGGTGGAAACCTTTGAGTGATATCTCATTGGTAATGTTCTTATTATCTTGCTTACCACTTCTTTTTCTTTCAAATTTCCTCCAAGACCTCTAATAGAATTAACCACCTCATCTACACGAAGAAGGTATTCCCCAATATTCTCTTCTTCTCTCATTTTCAGGCTTTCAAATTGACCTTTATATGTCTGCAGTTTGGATTCTTTGACCTTAGATCCTCCTTCATAGATAATATTCAACTTATCCCAGGCTTGTTTGGCAGATGTGCATTGCATAACCTTGGTAAACACAGTGTTTGTTAATCCACTCAAGATTGCATTTAGGGCTTTGGCATTTCAGTTATACCCAAAGCCCTAGGTATAGGTTTCCTATGTTATGTTCTTTTTCAGTTTCTACCCAAACCTTCCATCATAGGGACGTCAGATGACACCTAATTCTTACACTCTAGTATGCATAGTTTTCTCCTGTAAATAGTGGAGGTCTATTAGTGGCCAAGCCTTCTTGTTAATCCATGGTGGTTATATAAAGGATCTACCTTCCAGTGGTTAAACTTAATTGAATGAACTCGCTCTGATACCAATTGTTGGTTTATTGGTCAATACTGAGAAGGAGGGGTGAATCAGTATTGTTATCAGTTTACTTAATTTAACCACTTATTAAATTTAACATTAAAACACATAACAACAAGAATACATAGAACACAATTTTAACATGGAAGCCCAATAGGGTAAACCACCAATACGTCCTATTACTACAAAATTGTTATTTACAAATAGTTTTTCCTGCTGCTATAGACAAGGATGGCATTACACCCTATTTACCAATACCAATTGGAAGGAGGCTACAACCCCCTAGTTTCTCAGCTATGACTGAAAGGATGTTATAACACCCTATTTACCAATGCCAATTTGAAGGAGGCTACGACCCCCTGGTTTATCAGCTACTACTGAAAGGATGCTTCGTCAACTATGACTGACATGATGTTCCTACACCCTATTTACCAGCTTCTGCTGGAAGGAAGCAACAACCCCCTATAGGCTTGTTTCCTGCCCTAGCTCCACCCTGCCACCCTAATATGTTTCTCACGATTTCTCTCCCACTGAATTCTATAGCACCCACTGGTCTTTGATTCTGATCATGTAATTCGAATTGCAGAGACGTATTCCTTATTCCTCGTGTCGTTGCTTAAATCCCTCTCAGCGTTTAAGCTTCTTTCAATAGTCGTGTCTCTTCAAACTTAACAAACACACATTTCACTATTGTGCCCTTTTAGATCTTAATATCACACCTTTCATAACGTCCTATCATGTTCTTCCATTGCTCCTTCATCTCAGAGATCGTTTCCACAGCTTGGAAACCATTTCTGCACCTCTATCCAATGTTTGCAGGTGCTTCTGCAATATCCATATTCTTTCTACAATATCATCTTCCAGTTTTAGTCAGAGTCGTTGATCCTATTTCTAAGTCTCTCCGAACCGTCAATCTAACGCATAGATTCCCTCCTTGAAATCATATTTCTGCACCATGGTTTCCTCATCAACGATTCCCCACCGTTGATCTTCTATTTTGCGGATTGTGGGTGTGGGAACTCAACTCTTCAAAACTTTGACTTTCTGCTTTCCTCAATTGCCTTTCCATAATCGTCTTTCTGCAGCACAAATTCTGCACCGTTGATCTCCTGTAGGTTCTTCCGTGACCGTCGATATCCAGATTGTGGGATGCGAGATGTCTAATGTCCGCTTTTTCCTTTCCATAAACTTCTTTCTGCAAGCTTCTTTCTACAATTTTCCATCCGCACCGTCAATCTATTTTAGCGGAACTAATTTCAGTCATCCGATCTTTCCATATTATAGGATGCGGGATGCGGAAACGTAACATTTTGACTTTTTGCAAGCTACTTTCTGCAATTTTTCTTCTGCACTGTCAATATTTTTTGAAGTCTTTTCTAACCGTTGATCTAGAAAATTGCGGGATGCCAGATGCGGAATCACACTTTCCTATGTTGGACTTCCGAAATTTCCTTCCACAACTTTGTTTCTGCATTTCCTGGACTGTTGATTTCCTTGCGGATTTATCCCTGACCGTCCATCTTGATCTTTTGCAGAACTTCATCCTTTCACCTATCTTTTTTGGAACTGATCCTTAACCATCGGATCTCATGCGGGATCAAAGCCCACCGTCTGATCTTGATCCTTTTTCTGAATCTTTAGCCTTCCTGCCTAATTTGTGTAAACTTGATCTTCACCGTTAGATCTAGTGTGGGTTTCTCCCTGACCATCCATTCTAGAACTAATGTGGATCTGCATTCTCTCTTTGTGGATTATACAAAAACTAATCCTCATTCATCGGATCTCATGTCACTGACTATGCCACCTCATCATCGTGTCATGTCATCACTACCTTCGTCTATGCCACCTCATCATCATGCCATTTTGTCTTTACTTTGACTTATGTTTTGTTAACTCTATGTTCACTTTTCCATGGTATATTTTTCTTATCTTTTGTACTTCATAAGCAACTTTTCTATCACTACCTTAGCCTTTCATCATCATTAGTACACCATCATATTTCATCTCATCATATGTGTCATGCCACATCCTCAACTATGCCATGCGATGCCATCACATGTGTTATGCCTCATCCTCAACTATGCCATGCCATGCCATCACTACTTTAGTCTTTCACTGAGTTTGTCCTACCATCATATCCACTAGTTATTCCTTTGTCATTCGTGAACACCTTTGACACCAATGACAACTATATACTCAAATCTACCAACATATTGTTTTAAGTACTTTAATGGTTATTGTAACTCATTGTTTCTGGGACATGCTGGACATGAAGTATGTTGAGGTATGGTTTTTCAATGCTGGACATGGTTGTTTTATTGATAGAAGGCCCATCCCTAAAGCCTTCCTTACCCAAGCACACTCTCAGTATGTTGAAATCACTCACATACTATGCTGGCTTAAAAGACACACTTAAGCCTTTTAGAACCACTACTAAGCTCTATTTCTATCTCTTGTTTCTTAGCCAATATTGGCTCCTCCCTATATCTGTCGGCATTTAACAAAATTAAGCCAACTTAAAGAAAACACTTGCGCATTCAACCACCACCCTATGCTTTGCAGGGCTTATCGCATTTGGTTGAGAGAGGGTTATCTAACACATTTTGTAACTCCACGTTACCATTATCTCACTACTGGGAGCTTATCACAATAGCCATAGTGTGCTTTTAAATTGGACCATGGCTGAGTGTGATGACTATAAAAAATGGACACGTTGTGTCCCATCGCACTTCTAAGCTTCACTAACCACCTTCCCTCTCTGACTGTGATATCTACTCTCCTCCATTGATCAGACCAAGGTGTGATATCTTACGTTCAACCTAATTAAAATTTATCCCTTTTGTAACTCAATCTCTACTGTCGATCTTCCTTCCAAGACGCTCAGCAACTATCCATTCTTGATCTTGTTTTCTCTGCACAAACCCACCCAGTTCAATCTCCAACTTCATTTCTCTGACATGATCTCAACCATCAAAACTCATCGACTTCTGCAATGCGACTGCAACTTATTAAAACACACAGTCAATCAGGAATTTGACATTATGATTAGGTTAAACAATCAAAGGGTCATTCAATATCATCCTTTCGACATACAATGATCACTGCTAACCTATCAAGCCTCTAATTTCTTCTCTGCGTCGAAAATATCAACCATTCTCAGGGTAATTCCATCGATTCTCAGCATCATTAGACATAAATTTTCTCCACCATCATTCGCAGTCATACACTGTGTATCTGATCATGCAGGATCTCTCTAAGATTTAATAAAATCCTGCAAATGCTCGGTCCACTACAGGGCTTCCTTAACACTAACTCGAACTATGACCCTCAATAGGGATTTACACTATTTTCTTCTTCAACCTGCACACAATTCTTTCCTCATTGACACAACAATGCAAGATTACTCTGTAATCCCATATATTCAAACTCACTCATAACTCAACAACAATTAAATGCACAATTACTATGTTCATAGAGTGTTTACTTAATTCATAAACAGACTTCTACAAAGACTGGAACCTCTCTGGTTCCACCCAATCTTAAACTCATAATAACTGGAATTCAACATACATAAATTCTACACAGCTATATCTTACTAGAATTTCTTTCATGAAGTTCCGCCCAGTATTGTTGCTCAATTTAGTATCAGGTTTGCATGTATAGACTTAGTTTATCAACTAACTAATCATTCATCAAACTTGCTCAATTACATCACACACACAAAATGCAAAAGAAAAAGGTGCACAACATTTGATGAATCTACTTCTCATTAAAAGAGTAAATTGTGCATATACTTCAAAACCCTGATTCTACTCTGTCCTTGGCCTGAATCATTTCTCAATGACCATGTTCTATGAACTCTCTCTCTCTCTCTCTCTGAGTTCTTCCTCCTACCACTACTCTCGGCTTACAATTAGATTACCCTCAATTCTAACTAACCCTTGTTCACTAACTACTAACCCCTACCAATCAGCAACCTGTTCCTAAATTAATGCAACAACTTTTGTTCGTAGGAAACCAGACTTATCCCTATCTATGACTCATCCACTAATGACTATAAACAAGCAACTAGACACTTTGAACTTGGTCTTGAGAGCTAATGCTCCTGCATCATTTATTGTTTTATCTTTGAGTTTTAATATTTAAGAAAAACAATTATAAAATACAAATGAGTTAAATCTACCTGAGAGTTTGCAGCTTTCCTCAAAATGAGTTGAAATGTGTGCATTAAACATTTTTATGGATCTTGTGTCTTTAGAGTGGTGACTTGTGCAATCCAATGAAGTGAAAGACAAAGAAGTTCCTACTCCTGGTATAGGACTAGGATGGGGTGCTATTGATGGTGGATTTTGCTCGAGGTACGTAATTTTGGATAAGTTTACGATGTATGAGTGAATAGTAGCATTGACTGCCAATATTTTGGATAACTCAACTGTATGATCTGTAGCATATTTTCCAGTTAGTTCTTAAGTTCATGTGGATATTTAGACAAACATCATACTGATGGGTCATCCTAAGAAATGTTAATATATGTTAACGACTGAGACATTCAAATTTTTATTAGATTTGAGCAAATAGAGCTCAAGGGGCATATTTCTCTCCATTAAGAAGCCACTCTTATTGACCTTTCCATGACTACATCATGTTATAATGCGTAATTGTGTTTGTGGTCTAATTTTAGTAAAATAGGATAGAAATGTTTTACATCTAAGTTCCAAGGAGTTTACTATTTTGCAGCCTGAATATCCAAACAATGAACACATATATGTTTATTTACAACATTCTTTTTGTTGTTTTTATTTGTGAAATCAAAATCACACACATTGCTCAAAAGAAAAGTATTGTATATATCATCTATTGTATACTCACTTGGCATCTTAATTGAGAGATTATAATGTTCTACATTAGTTGCTACAACTATAGTGTATAAGAAAAAGAAGAGGAGATCAGTAATTGACACATAGGCAGAGTGTTTCAGTAATGATCTTTTTTCTATTTATGGATGGACCTATATTTAGTGTACGGATTTTTCTCTCTCCCTAGTCACTTGTTTTTAGTGAAGATAACTTTAACATTTTTATGGTGGATATTTTGGTTTATTACCTTCTTAATCTTATATTACCCAATTGTATGCATATAAATGACACCGATATTGAATATAGTGACTTTGAAACCTTTTACAGCTTTATGAGTTAACATTTCATAGGACTCAGCATTTGAAGAATCCATAAAATGAAAATTTACAAGTGAAGGTATTTGCAATTCCTGACAAGGGTATTCTTTATTTTTACATGTATCGTGACTTGTATTGTTTTTGGTAATTGTGTGAGCATAATCTCTATATCAACATGATTAAGGGTAATTGTTTATGTCAATCTTCTATCTGATCTACAACCATTTCTTAGATCAATTTTAACACAAGCTCTTTTCTGCAAAAACATATTACTTGTCTTTATGATAATCTTAGTATTCTATGTTGTTTGTATATGCTCACATTTTGAGTTTATCTCTGATGTTCATTTTAATAGTTATATTTTCTATCAGGATCTTCCATTGTGATGTTTCTTGAGTAGTGACTGTGAAGGAATGCTTGTTTTATTTTAGATAATTAGGCCTCATTCTTGGCATTGAATGACCAGTATTTTATGGGTATGTTGTTAGATCAACAGGGTTATAAGAATTAACACCATCTTTTATATCAATATTCTCTTAGTCCTCCAGTAAATGGCTTTAGTAATATTGTATGTTGAATGTGTAAGAATTGTAGAATAGTTATCTGACTTGTAGAATTGTAGCACAATACTGTATCAATAACATAATACATGCTCTAAGTAGTTTTTCTGGGATTTGTAAATATCTATGATAAACAAGAAAATATAGTGTGTACTACACAATTAGAACACTATCATTATTCCATATTCCATCACAATCAAGGTATGTCAAGACTGTTGAGCATGATAATGGCATTTCTTCTAGGCTGGGAATGGTTCAAACTTCATATTCCAATGTAGCATAACATAAAGTTGAAATATTGCACTTGTTAATTTGTATGAGGTAGGACATTTAGTCTCTAATACTCATTGCCTAACAACATCGTTGTAAGTGCCTAGTCTCTAATACTCATTTCCTAACAACATCATTGTAAGTGCCTAGAGGTATGCCTAGATTTGAGATACAATATTTTCTACGAATTCTATATTTGTTTTTAAAACATACACAGTAAACATCGGTATAGCGATGTTCCTTTTGTTGATATAGAGACACAGTGACATAGTTATAGGGGCACAACAGTGCTTAGTCGCTTCTAATTTTCCATCTATCATCGTTATAGCGATGCCTTGACGTTGAAATTTCGAAAAAATGGGGAGCTATAGCAACAACAAGACGTCTCTCTAGCGACGCATTATGAATTAGGCACATAAATTTGGCACAGTCCTCCGTCACTATAGCGACCCTAAGACATTTTTATTTTGACAAATGTGCGTCGCTATAGAGACAACAAGGCGTCACTCTAGCGACGCATAATGACTTATGCGCATAAATTTTCCACACTCCTCCGTCTCTATAGCGCCTCGAAGGCATTGCTCTAGTGACACGTGAACGTTGCTATAATGATGCCCATAAGTTTTTGAATCATATACCACAATCACCACTTGCCATCGATGTGGTGTCTCTATATCGACGAAATATTTGAAGTGTGGCTAATGCAACGAGAATTTATCGACGAAAAGTTGGGCTTTGATACGTCGCTATAGTGACAAAGAAGTGTTGGTATAGAAACGATTTGTCGTGGGAAAAAAGTTCAAATGTAATAGTGTCCTTGCCTTTTCCATCAATGTCATATTCATCCTCTCAACAAATCCATTTTGTTGAGGTGTGTACAAGGTAGTATCCTTCCTTTCTATATCGCACTTCTTATAGAAGTCCTTGAATTCATTCCCGCAAAGCTCTCCACCATTATATGTCCTCAACACCTTTAGTTTCTTTTTTAACTAATTCTCTACAAGATCCTTAAATTCTTTAAACTTAGCAAATTCTTCATATTTATGTCGAAGTAAATAGATCCATGTGTTCCTTGAGAAATCATCTATAAATGAAACATAATACATATGTTTTCCCAATGATGGAACATGAACAGGTCCAAACACATCGCTATGTAATAATTATAGAAATCCCTTTTCTCTTGTACCATCAAATGAAAATATTAGTCGGTTTTGTTTTCCATATATGAAAGGTTCACAGAAATCAAAATCCAAAGTCTAGTTAGTCATACCTTCAACCATACCTTTACCTTGTAATGCTCAAAGGCCTTTTTCTTTGATATGCCCCAATCTTTGATGCCATAGAATTTTCTTTCCTCCTAATGCAATCAGGGTTCTATCATATTTACCTCCTTCCTTAGGAACAATAGACCTATTACATTCATCAATGATGGTGCTTCCCAATATTTTGTATAGAGTTCCATACAGAAATCCCCTCATCAATACCATTGAACATAAAACCATTTTGCAACCACCATCTCCACACACAGTATTTACATCTGCAACATCCATATTTCTGACAAAAATCAAGTTTCTTGCTAGATTTGGAATGTATAGCACTCCAGGTAGAGTTTTAATCCTTCCATCCTTTAGTTTTATCTTGACTCTACCATGTCCAATGATAACGTCTAGTGAATCATCTCCAAAGTACACATATCCTCCATTGTACTTTTCATATTCATATAACCAATTCATATGATGGGTCATATGGCATGATGCTCTTGAGTCAATCAACCATATATCATGTTCTGAATGATTACTCGTGGAATCTAGGTACGCATCCTCTCCTTCTTCTTAGGAGGTCTTCGCCTCTATGGAAGGGGTATCCTTAGATCCCTTTGCTTTCTCAACATGCTTATATCTGCAATCATTTTTATAGTTCCCAGCTTTATTGCATTTCCAACACTTCCTTATTCCTTTTCATGGGGATTTATATCTACCCTTAGATTTAGATCCCCCCCCCGAATTCTTTATTTGTGTTTCTCCTAGGGGAGACCTCTCACATACAAGGTATCCATGCTATGGTTATCCATGGTTGTTTGCCTCATCTCTTCTGATAGTTGGGATGATACTATTTCATCAAATTTTAAGGCCACTTGACTAGCACTACCTATTGAAACAATTAGGTTGTCCCATGAATCTGGCAAAGAAACAACAATGTAATACATTTATCTTCTTCAACCATTTTAATGCCAACAGAGGTTATCTAACTTACAAGAGTATTGTAGACATTTAAATGCTCTGTTACAGTGTCATTTTCATCCATTCTGAGGTGAAACAATTTCTTTTGCAGAAGCAACTTGTTCACAAGGGATTTTGATTTATACAAACTCTCTAGTTTCCCCCAAAGCTTTACCACACTATCTTCACTAGATACATTCAAAAACACAGAGTTTGATAGGCACAATCGTATTGTACTCCTCACTATTCTTTCTAATTTATCCAAATCATCTTGTGATGTTCGAGTGGGCTTAGTACCCGGAGCCACAACAATCCATTGTTCCCGATCTACAAGAAGATCCTCCATATTGAGCTTCCATTGCTCAAAATTATGGCTGTTAAATTTATCGATCTCAATTATCGAACTGCTTATCATTCTCATTCAATGCACAAATCAACACTGCAAAGATCCCACTAAACCTAGGTTTATCACAAATCATATCCATTAACCGCGTCGAACCCTCAGCAAAAAAGGCATCCCCTTGATGCTAATAATTGAGCTCTGATACCACATGTAAGTTTTAAACTTGTACAGTGAAGCAAAGCATGGCATATTCTTTTAAGAAAAATAGAGCTTACACCACAAAATTCACACATAAACACAAATATTTACCCTGGAAACCATTAACAAAGAAAACCATTAAACCTTGGAGCCACACCTCCTATTTTATCATTATTATTATGAATAACTCACAATACAATATAGGTATTTTGAAGCCTCCAATACCCTAATATGTTAACCTAGATTAGGAAATAGACCTCAATCCCTTAACTGAGATTAAATTACGTTATTTTAGAAAATTCCCAAAAATAGAATTGACAAGCGCACCTCCCCTCTACATGCACATGCAAAGAATATAACATATACCCAACAAGAAAGGCCTCAGTGGTGGGTCTAGCTTGAAAGGTGAATATAAGGACATGAGAAAACTAAAATATTTTTCATGTCACAAGACTGGACACTATGCAAGTCAATGTACAATAAAAAAGAAGAAGGTTGGGGATGAGACACAAATAGTAGCATCAACATAGATTGAGGGATTTGCAAAAAAGTTTGAGAATGAATTTTCTAGGATATCTTGTATTTAAAGTAGTGGTAGTGTAATATTTGAGGACATTAGAGCATTGGTTGTGGGCAGTGGTTCATCTCGCCATATTACGGGAATGAGGTTGATGTTCCTTAGTGTTTCAGAGACAGACTCAAACTGCTATGTAGATACTGGATTTAACACTATGCATGTAGTGAATGGGGATTAGATCTATGAGATTCTAGCTAGAGGCAGGAGGATTTTTGAAGGTGGTTGAGGTGTTTTTTGTACCAAAGCTAAAGGATAACTCGCTCTTAGTATCAAATTTTGAGGATGAGGGATATAGTGTGGTGTTCCAAAGGGAACATGTACTTATATATCTAGAGGGAGATACCCTGGACACAACATGAGTTCTTGGTGTCATACATGGGAGATTGTACAGGTTGTTGGGACAACCTATGATTGGTTCTAAGGAGATATTGGATTCAGGATCTGCGTCGGTGTCAAGGACAGTTGGATGTGTGGATTATTCCAGTTCTGCTAGGAGACTTAGTTGGTACGAGATAAATGCTCAATAGGTTGAGGAGACTCCTCAAACCATGTTTTGCAGGAATGAGTCTTCAACATAAATCCCAGTGCAGGTGGAAGGGAATCCTTCTGGTTCACAAGGAGCAGCTATAGCAGCATATTGAGTTATAGGGTTTGAGATAGATGTAGGCGGAGGTTCCAAAAGTACTTCCATCACTAAGAGGGAGTGGTAGATTTTATAGCTCTAGAGGTCTTCCACATATGTTTGGTGTATAAGCATGTAGAAATGACCTAAATGAATTTCCTAGACATTAATCTTAGTGTTATAAAGTTAATGTGACATTTTATTAATTGGTGAGTGAAAATGATTTTTTTTCTAATTCATTAAGTGCAGTTTTTCTCATACATTGACTTCGAAGAGGAAAATACAAAGTCACTTGGAAGATGAAAAGACAAATTCATTCTCTCATTGAATAAAAAGAGAATTCTAGGAGATTTTAGACACACATTTGTGAATGAGAGAGTTTTGAGGAATTGAAGAGAAGAAGAGGGAGAGAGCTTGCAGCAAGGAGGAAGGGCGCAAATCCCAAGGAGAGGATAGTGGGTACAATTGCCAAGAAATATGTACAACAAACTTTATGCAAAAAAATCAAGGTAGCGGACTGTACAAAATGTCTGTTCATAGCATGAATTTTGAGGCAGTTCATACAACATGAAATAAAGTGACATGTCATACAGATGGGGCATATAAATCGAGGTACGATTTTTTTTGGGTTTGGGATAATCTATACAGTCTGTACGGACACTCGTACATGATTTATGGTTTTGCTAGGCATGAAATCCAAGGTGGTCATATAGGTCGTACTGTTGTTTGGAACATTTTTTGAGTTTGACACATTTTTCTATGCGCATTAAATGTTGTGATTTATTGTTGTAAAATTCCATAATTTCTTTGTTGGATGCATAATAAAATTTCTCTCTCATTAATTGGTTTTTCCAAGGGCATTGCTTAGAAAATCATGGTGTCAAACATTGGGTTGAATAGTTGTTTTCTATTTGTTACGGTTTTTTAGTTTAACACACTTTTCTACACTAGAATTTCTTTGTCGATGCATAATAAAAATTCTCTCTCATTAATTGGTTTTCCCTTTGGGGTATTTCCAAGGGCATTGCCTAGAAAACCATTGTGTCAAACATTGGGTTGAATGGTTCTTTTCTAGTTGGTTTTTGCTGCTAATTTTCATTTCATAGCTCAATGTATTTCTACACATAAATTTCAAATTTGAATGCTTTCAAATTTATGTGCATTAATATGTGGTAAATAATTTATTGGAAACATAAATCAGTTTTTAAGCTATTGTGAAATTTCAACATAAAACTAGCATTTACACAAGATTCCACATGAACATAACTTTAAAACTTATTATTCTCGAATAATGACTTTGTCTTTACACTTGTTCTTTGTTAAAGACTTGCTTCTTCAGCCATAAAAACACAAACACTAAAAACAAAACAACAGAGACTTGTTATTATGTGACTCCCCTTGTTTAATTTATAAAATGATTTATGTGTTTATACCATCCTTAAAAAAAAAACCTTAACATACAAAACGATAACCATTTAAAACCATTTAACTTTCACCTACTTACAACAATATTATTATTTCTACTCGACCTATATTTTATTTGCATAACGCAAAAGAGAAATTAGCAACGATTTTATATTACAACCCACATGAACTACGTAGAATAATAACCATACAAGCAAGCAATACTCTTAAAATGATACTCTTAGAATAAAGTTTTTTAATAATACTTTACGAAGGTATTACAATCAAATACTTTATAGCCATGGTAAATAATAGGAAACTTCAAGACATACCTCGTATCTATTCTTGAAGAAAGCCTTTAGGTGGCAACGAAAACTTAAGGAGATTTAACTTTATTTTCCCCTACTAGTGTATGCAACATGCTGACGGATGTGGAAATAGTGCGTTAGCTTCCTTCTCAACAACACTGAATTCTTCTTCAGGCTCGATCTTGAATGGGTCAAGAATCACAAGATTATTGGTTAATATAATGGTTTAGAAAGAAGTGTTTCTACGTTGTCATAGTTTTGACATGTTACAAGGTTAAGGAGGTTTGTATTGTAACGAAGATTATGAAATGTTATCTAATGTGGGAGTATGCAAAGTAAGATCAGAGAAAGTGACTTTCATCCTCAACCCTCCTCACAAAGAGACAAATCCTTTCCACCCATCACGATGTTTTAGGGACTATACAACATCATGTTTCATTATGGAGCTCATGAGAGTTCATTTTTATTTTAGTTATATTATTTTTTTTCTTCAAACTTGTTAAAACAAAGAGATACTCTTTATCGTCTTATATTTTTTTTAGATGAGATAATATTTTTAATTTTATTGATATTTTGCAAAGTAGTATTATTGTCAATTCCCCAAAGCTTCAATAAGTGAAAGGTACTTTAGGTTCAACACATGGTTTGGGCATATGGTTTCTTTTAAGTTATTTGTAATGTTTATATATCACATATTATTATTATTATTGATGCTCACTTAATTTCTAATAACTGAGAAGTTGTGCACTAAGGAGGAGTTGTTGCCTGCTTAGGTATGCATATTCGAGTTGCAGATCTGTCATGAATTAGATTAAGGAAGAACATTGCCACTAGCACTATCAGAAATCACCGCACTCAATGTGAAGGCATATCTATGTGAAGAAGCTAGCCCTGTGAGAGTTAATGTTTATCTTGTTGTGAGTTGTTGATAGATGAGAGAGTATATCCTAGTTTGGTGTATGGTTGAGATATTATCTCAACCTCTATCAGCGATATTTAGCATATGTCAGTGATCTCTCGACTTTATATATTGGAGTCTCCATGTATTGTAAAACATAGTTTATTATAATAGATTTTAGTTTATGTCACAATGTCTCTTATCCCCTTTTCTATTATGCTATCAGAGCTAGGTTGAGCATGACTCCCTCACCTCTGGAGCATAGCTTAGTCTTAGTGTATGTGAAAGTTGTTATGTTTGTTGTTTGAGTGAGGTATTATATTGTCTTTTACATACATACAAATCAACACCTTTGCTTGGGTTTCTAGCGAATTCCAATGTGAGATTGATAAAGAAACTGAAGTGCAGAACACAAATTAGAGGAAGTACAAAGCACAAAAACTCGCACACAGCCTTAAGGTAAAAGAAACCCTAATGTGAAAATGCATTAAATAAATCATCCTCGCTGATTTTTAGGGAGTAACCTACTTACCCGACCATTTGCACCGATCGGACGACCGGCAACGTCGGATGTGACAGCTCATGCAAGCCAGATCGTCCGATCGGTGCAAATGATCGGGTAAGTAGGTTACTCCGATTTTTAGTAAGGCGAAGCCATTTCAAAATCAAGGGAGCCGTGAAGTTCACAGGGCAGCCGCGGGAACATTTTTTTTTAACACATTTGAAGAATCTGCCGGCTGAAATGAAATCTAATTGCAGAAGCCGTAAATCCACCGCTTCACATCGTGAGAAGTTATGCGAAGAATAATAATTCCGATAAAAGCTGAATTTGTGTTTTGAAATAACTTGGAGAGAGCAAAGGTAAAAAGAAAAACATTTAATTTTTTTTAAGGAAATGACGTCATATCCATGCTTTTTTAAGTAAGTAAATAAAAGTTTTTATTAAATATCAAAACTAAAGTGGACAAATAAAAGGGATATTTTAATGCTTTTTGAAGTTCTATGTTATGGAATATTTTTAAATAAAAGGGCTATTTTAATGCTTTTTTAAAGTTCTATGTGAGGGAATATTTTTAATTAAAAGTTTTAAGGTTTAATGAAAATATATGGCAAGGGCATGAAAGATTTTTGTTGAAATTATGTGAAGAGAATCTTGGGAATGGCAAAGTAAGAAGGATGCGTAAGGAAGTGAGTATGCAAAGGGAGAGGATGAAGCAAAGATGTTGACATTTGGTGTAGTCACCATGAAGACACATGAAAAAAATTTATGAAGCATTTTGCATGTAAATGGGCATATGGCTATAAGAACTAGTAAGGCATGCATACCCGTAAGGAGATAGACCTAGGTGATAGGGGGTGTATGTGAGATTTCCTTGGTAAAAATTTGAGTGGGGTTGGTGATTACTCCAAGTCAAGTTTAAAGGGGGACTATTTGGGTTAACCTTGACTCCTTAATGACTCAAAGGTAGTTTAGGTCCACCACATAGTTTGGGCACATGGTTTCTTGTAGCCCATGGTAAATGGTTGTGTCTATGTGAATGTTGCTTGTAATATTTATTTCCAGCATATTATTATTATTGATATTGCCTTAATTCCTAATATGTAGGTGGTCTATCATGTACTTGTACATCACATGATGCTCTCACTAGGGTGAAGACCCATTTCTATTAGGAGAATATGATAGGGTTACTCTTTTTAATTTTGAGGTTATATGTTATAAAATGCTTTTGGATTTGTTCAATATTTCTCTAAGACTCTCTAGAGATGTTGCAACCCCAAACTTCACAACCATACAAGATAACGAGATTGACGAGATTTTTAAAGAAGGAACTTATTTGTATCCTACGTCACAAGGTTTGTTGATTTATAATTGTTTTCAAGACCAAAATAAGCTTTCCACCCTCTAGTAATCATTTTCTCAGTGTTATAGTTCCAGTTGAGCTTGTGACGAATATCAATTCTAAGATATTTGTAGGAAGACACTTCCTCCAAATTGATATTGTCATATACAAAATTAGCGTAAGTGGCCTTCTTGGATTTGATAATCATAACTTTTGTTTTGCCGGTGTTAATAGTCATAACCATATTAGAGCAGAAATCCTTGAGAATTCTTAATTACTTATCAGATGAAAGGAGTACATTGCAATAAGAATAATATCAGCAACATAGAGAAGGAGGATGATGACTATTCCAGTTAAGGTGGTGTCGGTGCAACCAACTTCTTCTAAACAACCTTCTACTTATTGATGTATATGTCAAAAAGGGTAGGGGAGAGGGGAAAACGTTGCTTAACTCCAATATTATAATTAATATCTTTTGACCGCCCATTAGTGCTCTTAAATTTGGCAATGACAGTGTCGTACAATCTTATCGTGGAAGCTCTCAATTCAAAAGTAACCTTTAGCTCTTCTAATATATTCCAGAAGTTATTTCTAGGCACCATATTGAAAGCTTTCCTAAAGTCCACAAAGTAGCAGAAGAGATTGGATTTACTTTTATGACATCCCTCTGCAATGATCTAAAGTGTAATAAGGTAGTCCATGGTAGAGTGGTGTTTTCTAAAACCTGCCTGACCTTTAACCCACTTATCTTCACTTTCTAGCCATACATTGATTTTCTTTTCTAAGATGATACCGTAAAGCTTGGCTAAGAGAGAGCTAATCATAATGGCATAATAATTAGAGGGGTTGTTTTTATCATCGCTTTTAAAGATAGGAATAGTGAGGCTTTGATTCCATGGATCAGGGAAACCTTACTTGACCACTAGATTGAAGAGTTTATAGATGTGAGGAATGAAGACAAACCCTCCCATTTTTAAGATTTCTACTTGGTATCCTTCAATGTCTTTAACTTTTCCATTTACTAGGCGTTTAACTCCAAAATCATTGTCTTCTAACAAGAAAGATTCCTCCATTGTAAAAAGGTTTTAAATATTTTCTATAACATCCAAGGATTTATAAAGCTTATAATGAATCTCATGGATTTGTAAAGCTTATAATGAATCTCATGATTTATTATATTGCTATACTTTCAATGTTTTGGAGATCAATGTATCAATATGAGAATTTTGGATAAGTTCTTTCTATATATAAAAGTGTTATATACAAAATGTGTTTTTAAATTACATACTATAATAATAAAATGAATATTTTCCAAATATATATATATATAAATGTTTTTGTATTAAATTTTAATTATACAATTTTATTTTGAATCATTTATTTCCAACTGTATTTACATATTTTTAATTATACATTTTTATTTCAATAATTTTAACCATATGATATATATGCTCGTCACTAAAAATCCAAACCAATAATTTACTAGTTAGTTTTTATAATATAGAAAATCGAATCCTTTTAAACGACAAATAGTTGTCTTTCAAAGACAAATGCAAGTTTCGAAAACATATATACACCATGGATATTTTTTAAAAACCTGTGTACTTTAAACCGTTATATATATATATATATAGTAGGAAATATAATAAATAGTTTTACGGGTACATTACACAAAGGTTTTTATAAAATATCCATGGTCTTTCGAAACTTGCAACCATGAACAATTTGTCTTTTAAAGGGGAGAGATGACGGAGCTTGAGCGCAGAAGGGTTTCGGTGAGGGTTTGGAGCCTGCTCGCTCCAGGATGGCGGTGTCTCTAGGCAGCGCCTCCTCCTCCTCTTGGCCGTGGAGCTGCATTTTTTTTTTGGCTTTCATCGTGGTAATTGCCAGCTCCTTAAACCTGTATTTTGGGTTCCTTTCTTTTTTTGACAGTAGGCTTTTTCTTGTCTTCGTCTCGTCTGCGCCTTTTGGGGACTACTTAGTGAGCCGTAGCCGACGACTAGAGTCCATCCTCATGGATTGAGGACTAGTACCAACCAGTTAAAAACAAGTGGGAACTGTAAATATTAGTCGGTTTGGCTTTGGTCTCTTGGTTTGGTTGTATTTCGACTGGGTTGTGATTTTGCCACCTTTTTCTAGCGTCGCCGTGATGATTTTTGTCAAACCTCTAGAAGGTTCTCCATATCCGGATTTTTGGGGGTTTGTGGGTTTGTCTGTCCTTTTACCTTGTGTCCGTGCATTGTCTCTGTTTGAAAGGGGCCGGCAACTTTTGGGTCGTGGTTTTTTATGAGGGTTTGATTTCTCTAACCCTGCTGCTCCCCTATGTTTTCTTTCTTAACTAGGGTTGTTCTTAAGGTTCCCCGCTTAGTTTGGGGCTTCTTCCTGTCCCTTTCTTCAGTTCCTTTGGCACTTAGCTTGTCTGATGAGTCACATGCTAGGGTTTTCTAGCTGCCTGTGCGGTGTCTCTGTCTGAAAGGGATCGACGACTTTTGGGTCGAGGTTTGATGAGGGTTTGATTTCTTTTAACCTTGCTTATTGATTTCTTTGTTTTTCTTCTTAACTGGGGTTTATCTTAAGGCTTCCTGCGTCGCTTGGGGTTTATTCTTGTCCCTTTCTTTGGGTCCTTTGGCACTTTGCTGTCTGGTGAGTCACTTACTGGGGTTCTCTAGCTGTCCTTATGTCGGAGGCCCATGATGGGTCGCCCGACCCTACAGCTGACTTCGTTGTAGCTCGCTTCCGACGACGTAGAAAAGCAAAGGCCCATAAAATTCTTGATGGGAAATTACGGTTTGTGGTTGGTCGCGATATTAATTTGGACAGGGTCGAAGCTTTATGTGCCAGAGCGTTGATTGGTAGACTGGAATATGTTTCGATGGATAAAAAAGACTGGTTTGCTTGGGCCACTGAAAACTGGAAGCCCTTCTTATCCTACATCCCAGCCATCAGTCTCTTGGTTCGGGGGTGGATAGTTTTTGTATTCCTTGAGGATGATCATGCTACTCAGGTATTAAACCGTCTTTGGAGAGTTGGTAAAGGGTCACTGGTTTTAGACCGTTGGCATGTAAATTTTGATCCTGCACGTGAACGTGTAAAGAAAAAGCACCTATGGGCTCTTCTTCCGGGGCTACCATTCCCGCTCTGGAATTGTACTCTGTTAGAAGGTGTGGGGAACACAATAGGCCATTTCGTGGCGATTGATGAGGATTTCATGAACTCCTATGACAAGAGGATGGCCAAAATATTAGTTGAATTGACATCTCGAAAGGTTTACTTGCAAAAATTGAGATTCTATGTCGGGAAAGACTGTTTATACAACGCCTGGACTATCAAGGAATTCCATTTAGATGCAGTTTCTGTCGGGATACTGGTCATTTACGTCGAGCCTATTCGTCTTTTCGTAAGGGCTCTTCCTCCACAGATCATCGTTCTCTTTCTGCGACTCCTCCTATCACCTCTCCAGTTTATAGGAAAAATAAGGTATGTTTGAAATCAGCCACTCCAGAACCTTCTATTGGTCTTCTTAAAAATGCTTTCTCTCTGTTTGATGATGCTTCGGACCTTGATTTGGCATTAATGGACTCAGTGTTGGTTAGTCACAAGTTCTATTAAAACCGCCGCAGCCCCAAAATCTCTGGATATTCCTCCTCCAATTACCGATGTTCCTACACTTGAATCCAATGGCTCGTTATCAGATTTCTCCCCCCCAACTTTAAACCCCCCTTCACATTACTCTCCACTTTCTCCTACTCCTCCTGTGGCCTTGCGGGGCTCTACTTCATAGGCTCCCGTTGCAGCGATTCTAGAGGTTCTCTCACCTTGTCCTTCTCCTTTAAATCCTTTGGAAAGTTTCTCCCCTTCCCCACTCTTTACTGATGCAGACTTCCCTCCACTTGTCACCCCTAGTCCTAAGCCCTTGTCTCCTTTAAGTCCCGTCACCTCTCCATCTTTTTCTGATCCTACTTTACAGAAGTCCTTGAGTATTTTCTCAGACAAGACACCTCTTTCCCCCTCGGTTCTTCCGCTCGACTCCATTCGATTTGAGAATGTGACAATAAGGAGGAAGAAAAAAACTAAGTCTCCTCTTGACATTGTGGATCTTGTCCTAGCCCCATATACTCCCTTGTCCACAAGAATTAAAGATGCGGCACGCTTGCCTTCCTCTTCTCCACAAAGGGTCCTTAGAGCTTCGACCCCTCAAATTCTTGATTCTTGATGCATTTCCTCACTCTGAATGTTCGAGGCTTGGGAGGCTTATCCAAGCAAAAAAGCCTCCGTCACCTGATTACCTCTCTCTCTCCTGATGTCGTTCTCCTCCAAGAGACTATGACCAGTTCGTATCCTACCTTATTTTCCTTTTCCAAGCTCTGTTCGGGTTGGGAGTTTTGTGCTCTAAATTCTAATGGTCTTTCTGGGGGGATCCTCTCTGGTTGGAACCCAAAAATCCTCAAGTGCAAAGCTTACCAAACAGCTGCCGGTATCCTGCTCAAAGCTCTGATTCGTGGTTCTTCCTTTGAGCTTTCTATTCTAAACTGCTATGGCCCCTACCATAATTGGGATACCTTCTGGAATGCTGTGGCTATTGGTGGTCTCCTTTCTTTACCTAATCTTATCCTGGCTGGAGACTTGAACCTCACACTTAATGCCTCAGAAATTTGGGGCTCTAGAGCACAATTGGATCATATGGGACCTTTCTTCTCCAAGCTTTTCTCTGATCATCACTTGGTGGATGTGGCACCCTCCTGTGCAGGCCCTACTTGGAGGAATGGTAGGATGGGGGAAGAAGGTATCTCGAAAAGACTAGATCGTTATTTGTTATCAGAACAACTTGTTAGATCCCTACCCAGGTATCGCGTTTGGGCTCATAGATGCGAGATTTCTGATCATTTCCCTGTCCTTTTTTATTGGCTGGACCATCAAAGTAATTGTGCTTATCCCTTCAAGTTTAATCAATCATGGTTAGATAATGAGGATTTTATCAAAATGATACGAGCTGAATGGTCTCTTATTCGTTCGGACTACATGATGGATTCTATGTTTGAACTTGCCTTCAAACTACGTATCCTAAAAGATAAGGTCAAATCATGGACTAAAAATGAAGCTCGGAAAATGAAGGATAAGTCTGTCTTATTGGAAGAGGAGATTAATTCTCTTCTTTCTTCCTCTCATTCTGCTATTTTGAATGAAGATCAGCAACTGAGATTGATCTCACTCAAGGCTGATCTACAAAAGTTGTTAGACCATGAAATCTACTCAGCAAAAATTCAAAGTCGGGTTACTTGGGCTTTAAAAGGTGATGCGGATACCAAGTATTTTCATGCGGTGGCTTCAGCTCGAAAAAATCATAATGCTATCTAGAGTTTATAGGATGAGAGGGGTTCTTGGGTTTCGGATGATCTTAGTATCAAATCCCTTGGGACTCGTTATTTCAGGAAGATCTTTGAAGATGACCATTTGACCAACCTTGCTGCCCAGCTAAAGATTATTCGCCTTTTCCCCTCCTATATCAGTTCTGATGAGAATGGGGCTTTCACTAGCCTTGTCACTATTTCGGAGGTTGAAAAGGCCCTCAAAACTTTTAAAAAAGACAAGGCGCCATGCCCGAATGGATGGCCTGTGGAGTTATACTTGACTTTTTTTGACCTCTTGGGTCCCCTCCTTGTAAATATGGTGGAATCTTCTAGGGTCTTAGGCAGAGTAGCTCCTGCTATTAACTCCACTTTTCTAGCCCTGATTCCTAAAGTTGATCTGCCTGTTTCCTTTGCTGATTTTTGCCCCATTTCTCTTTGTAATCTTTGCTATAAGCTGATCTCTAAAATTGCGGCTTTGAGACTCAAACCCTTCTTAGATGCTTCCATTTCTTCTCAGCAATTCGACTTTCTAAAGAATTGTCAGATCCTCGAGCCCATAGCCATGACTCAAGAAGTTCTTCATACTATGAAAACTCATAAGAGATGTGCTCTCATCCTAAAGTCGGACATGTCAAAAGCTTTTGATCGGGTTAATTGGACCTTTGTCCGTCTTATTCTTATTCAGATTGGAGTTCCTCTTGTTGGGGTGAATTGGATTTTGGGTTGTATCTCTTCAGCTAACTTTGTTGTCCTCGTCAATGGCTCTCCTTCTTCTTTCTTTCCAGCCACTCGCTGTATCAGACAAGGCTTTCCTTTATCTCCTCTGTTGTTCATCCTGGTTATAGAAGGTCTTAGCCTATTGATCGAAGATGCTAAAAGGAACGGTAAGATAAAAGGTATCAAGATTTCGCCCCAACTCTTCATCACTCATTTACTTTTTGTAGATGATGTGATATTATTTGGTGTGGGCTCCTTTGCGGAATGGATGGCTTTCAAAGTCATCCTCGATATTTTTTGTGAGGCTTCCGGTATGAGTATTAATATTAATAAATCATGCTTTCTACATAATGATTTGGATGAGGCCCTGCTTCGAAGAATTTCTGGTATCCTTCCTTACAATTTTGATTATCTTAACAAAGGTTTTGCTTATCTTGTATATTTCCTCAAGCATTTAGGCTATCTGATAAAGGATTGGCACTGGCTAGTTACAAAATTTGATAAAATGATCTCACATTCGATTAACCGGCTACTGTCTATTGGTGGTCGTCTGGTTCTCATTAGATATGTGCTGTCGAGTATCCTTGTTTTCTGGTTGTCTCTAGTTCCTATTCTTGCCACAACCTTAGACAAGCTAAGAAAACTGATATTTTCTTTTTTGTGGGGTTCTTCTTCAAAAAAACAAAAATTCCATCTTGTCGACTGGCATCTACTGGCTCATCTGACTTCTCTTGGTGGATGGGGGATCAAGCACTCACCCAGCTTCAGTCTTTCTCTGAGAATGAAATTTTTTTGGCTTGCTCTTAACGGTGAAGGTATCTGGAATAACCTCATCTTTGTTAAATATCTGAAAAACAGGCCTTGACATTCTTGGTTAAGGGAAAAAAGATTCAATTATTGGAATGCCTCGATAATTTGGAGAGGTTTTATTGCTACCTTACCGTGGATTGGTAAAGGGCTTATTTGGCATGTAGGTAATGGTTTAGCGATCCGAATTGGTGCAGACCCTGTAGTGGGTTTGGGATCCTCTTTCATTTTGCTGAGATATTTGAGAGAATATTTGGAAGATTATGGGATTTGCTCCCTAGCACAAGCAAGGAATTTTACTTCCTCTGCTTCAGGCTATTGGTTTACGGCTGAGGAGCTTGATCTTCCGGGTGACTGGAAATCTATTTGGGACAATTTTATCAGGGGGTTGGAATATGGCAGAATTCAACTATCTGATCAGCAAGATACTCTGCTGTGGTCTTATAATAATTTTGTTGGGTCTTTAACAACTTCAGTAGGGTACGAATGCATTCTCTCTGCTAATTGTTTCGAGCTACAAGACCTCGCTTTGAATTTCTTATGGTCTCAATGCATTCCTCTGAAAATTGCATGTTTTACTTGGCTATTGGCTAGAGGTCGTATATTAACTTGGGACCAGCTTCAGAATAAAGGATTCCAGGGGCCGAGTCGATTCATTCTGTGTGAAAAGAATTTAGAGGATGTTTATCACCTCTTTTTGGCCTGCCCTTTTAGTGTGTGTATTCTCTCTCATTACGCAGCCAAGTTTGGGTTCTCCCTTCCTATCTACGATTTTGTCTCATCCTTCTTGGTTCAATGGTTTAGCTCCTCTGTGCAATCAACCTCATTTAGCTTTATGCCACTATTTTTATTCTGGAGTATCTGGCTTCTTCGGAATAAGTGCCTATTCGAAGATAAGAAACCTGTCTTCCATGCCCTTATTTCTAGGATCGAAGACTTCCTTATTTCTTACCCTGCTCCAATTAAAACTCTTAAAATTCGGGATATTGGTCCAAAACCACGGATGGCCTTTCCTTGTGGATTTTTTGATGGGGCTTTTGCTGAGAATATAGGTGGCTCAGGCTTCGTGATCTTTCTAAATGATACCCATTTCTTCAGTTTCTCCTTGGGATGTGGAAGCAGCACAAACACTAGAGAGGAATTATTGGCTCTTTGGGAAATTCTTAAAGTTAGTTTGTTGATGGGTCTTCCCATTCATTTGATCTATGGTGACTCTATGGTTATTATATCTTGGTTCAACAAACTACCTGCACTTGATGTTCCTACACTGATGCATTGGTGTGATGATATCAAAAATATGCTACTTTTGGCCCCACAGGTGATTTTCAAACACATATTCCGCGAGCATAACTCGCTGGCAAATGGTCTCTCTAAACAGGCCTTGAAACTGGATATGGGTTATGGCACTTACTCTGAAAATCTTGATGGTATGGTCATCAATCATGGCCATTATGTTCTTTTTTAGTATTGTTGAGTCTTTGTAATTCAGCTTTTGATTTCAGCAGTTGATTGATCTTATTTCCTGTTATGTTTGAGACCTCTCTGCCAGCAAGCCTTGCTCAGGATTGTCTGTTTGACGGTCATCTTCGATTAGTACTCAGTTTATTCTGACCTGATATCTCAGGGATGATGAGAAAAGTCTGCGATGATCAGACTTTAGTTCTTTGTTTTGAAAGGCAGTTGACAGATTTGTTTTATTTATTTTCTATGAGTTGTACTGTTTTGATACGGTAATCTCAGTCACATAGATGGATTATGTAAATGATGTCTTTTGATTCTCATTGAATAACAAAGGCTGGTATTTTTTCCTCTGAAAAAACAATTTGTCTTTTAAAAGTATTCAGTTTTCTATATAAAAACTAATAAAATTATTAATTTGGATTTTCTGGATTAGCATCTATATTGTATGGTTAAAGTTATTGAAATAAAAATGTATAATTAAAAGTTATTACTAAAACTAAAACTAGCTAAATAAATTACTCAAATTAAAATTGTGTAATTAAAATTTAATAAAATAATATTGTATAATTAAGATTTAATAAAATAAAATATATTATATTAAAATTGTATAATTAAACTTTAATAAAATAAAATAAAATTGTATAATTAAAATTTAATAAAATAAAATATAGTTATATATAATAAAAGAATTTTTTTTATTTGTATTTTTATTATAATATGTAATTAAAAACACATTTCATAAGTTAACATGGCACTTTTACATGACGATTGTCCATGTCAAGTCTACACATTTGGTGTATACATCAATATGTATCGGGGGCGGTAGGAATCATATAATCATTACTTAGTATAGTAATATATAATTTAATATCTGTGAAATGTAGAAAACAGTTGGTGGTGTGGTATGGTTAAGACTCCCCCTAAGCAGAAAGGTCGTCGGTTCAATCCCGTGGATACCAAAAATCCAACCATGTTAAGGGTTGGTGCGGTTCAGGCCGGGTGCGATCCCTTGGTGATTTTGACGGCTTAGATGCCCCTGGTTCGTGATAACTTAGCTAATGAAAAACCTGCTAGTCAGGGGGGTTACACCACTTTGCCAACAAACAAAAAACATGGCACTTTTACATATAAAAAGGATATTCAAAATCCTCATATTGATACACTAATCTCCAAAACACTGAAAGTGTAGCAATAAAACAAATCATGAGACTAACAATAAGTCATCTTTACATAAATATACCATAAAAAAACATATTACAACAATCCAAGATTTAATCTATAACATTCAAACATCATTCTCAATGAAAGAAACATAAGCTACTATAGGACTTGTATAAATGTTGTGATAGATCCATCAAAATACTACTCTAAATAAACTAGACCAACAAGCACTAATTGCCCTTTAGATAAAGCATCTACAAAAGTGTTCAATTCCAAAAAACATGATAAAAGGATTTTATGTGAAAAAGTATTTTCCCATTTATATGCATTCCAAGAAGTAAAGTAATATTATGAACTTGTAGCTGATTTTTCATCCAATTAATAACTAAAAGCGAGTCCCCATATCCTTTGAAGCTGCCACAACGCTCTTTCTAATGCAAGTTTAAGGAGATGTTTTAGAGCCATAGATTTTGCATGATAGTTAGTTCCCATGCACAAATTGGCATTGGATTATATAAATGGTTATCATATACAAAGAGTAGAACACACCTAGTTAGGCCCTTGGTATGCCCTATCAAAGAACTCCGAGGCATGATCTTGTCAACCAATAATCCAACCACCATTTTCTTTTTTTACGACAATATGCACATCACAGAAAACCCTCTAAGCACTTCTCATCATTTCAAGGATAGTACCCAAGGTAATCTATTTGGTTGCAATTTTGGCAACTTAACATGATAGAGACATCAAGTGAGACCCATAATATTGACATGGATAACTAACTTGGGGGCTTGACCCCTTGCTTGAAATTCACAACACTCAACCCTTGGAGTTGACCTACGTAGCTACTCATCATTTTTTTTGGTAAAATGTGTTACATTAATTTTTCATATAAAACTTATATAAAATATACCAACAATTAAATCTCCTCATTAATTTAGTATAACTACAACCATTAAAATTAAAACATTATAAAATCATTTACACTTTTATATCATTAAAAGCCATAATTATGATTATACAACACAAAGACCATGGCTTAATTCATAATCATAATAACACAATATCCCTTCTAAATAGCATTTCTATTAATATTAGAATGAAAAAACCAACGTAAGAAAATTCTTTAGATAATACTTTGAATGCGGGGAATTTAAATAGTTTGAATAACTAGATTATGGCAATATAATTTTTAGACTTATGCATAGGCTTGGTCAAGGGGCAATCCAACAAAAAGAAGTTTGTCTAATGAAATGGTTAATGTTTTTTATCTTACAAAAATGGGAGAATATCTATTGTAGGGGTGGAATGTTATGATGAAGTTTTGATGGTTGACATTAAAATTAGTATAGATTCATGTTAACTTCGGATATATCATGCAACAAAAAGGATCAAATCCTTTAAGGTACAAACATTTTGTCCATTTTTAAACATTAAAAAAAAATTTCACTTAGAGGAATTTGATCCCTTTATGAACATGGTAGATTTGAAGATAAGATGAATCTATGTTGATATTTAGTTACAATAAATTCACCTTTTTATGTGATCTAAACAAAGTAATCTAATGGTTTTTGAATTGACATCTTGTCTCAAAAACCTTATTTAACAAATAACTTGGATCTTCGCTATATTATAATTAATTCTTTTAGTTTTATTTAAGTGGAATACATATATTTTTGGTTTTGAAGTTAAGGTTAGGGCTGACATTGTAAAATTTGTCATTACTTAATTATTTTTTTTAAGTGTCACATGTCAACTCCGTGTTGAGCATGGAATTACACTTCTCCTTCATACTGGGATGTAGAAAGTGTTTCTCGGTGCCAAAAAAATGTACAAGCATCCAACATTATAATTTGATAAACTTTTTGCATCACCTTCTAAGTAGTGTGATGTGGATACAAAGAGGATTATAATTAAGAAGTTGTCCTTGCCATTACTTGTTTACTCACTTGAATGTTTTTAAGTGGATGAAGACGAGGCATGACTCTGAATTAGAGTAAATTTAGAGTCTAAAGAGGTTCTTCAAAAAAATCAATGATGAATATAAATTCAAAAACTAAATAATTTGATAAATTGGGTCGAGGATAATTGTTGAATTGGGTCTATATAAATTGAAGAAGATCATCTCAAAATATGATAAATACTCCCAAAATATTGAATATAAAGTATTTTCGTTGCTTCCAATCCTTAAAAATAAATCTTACATTAATTAAAATTATAATAAAATCACCTAAAATACAATAAACATTTTATATCATTAATTATTTTAAGAGAAAAAAAATGTGTGCGGGGCGGGGGGGAGGGAGAGTGTGTTTCCTTTTATGAGGTCATAGGTTCAAATTTAGAGGGAGGTAGGGTGTGTACACCTCTATAAACTTTAGAAGTCAAATCATTATGTAGAAGGGGTCCATTGTCCCCAAAAAAAGGGGTCTCATACACCTTAAAATTAAATTAAATATAATAATAATAATAATTAAAAGAAGAATTATACAATATGAAGTTGTAACCTATATTGTACATCTTGAGTGGGCCTAACAGTTAAGAACATGTGTTTTCTCTTAAGAGGTCATTGGTTCAAATCCAGAGGAGGCTAGGGTATCTACACCTCTGTAGACTTTAGTAGTTACATAGATGGGTAGAGGGGGGGGCCTTGCCCCATAAACAAGGGGGTCTCATATGCCAAATTGGTGTTTGGCTTGGTTGTGACCTTAAAAATATNTATATATATATATATATATATAGAGAGAGAGAGAGAGAGAGAGATTACCTATATTATAATATAAAGGAGGATAGTTTTACTATTGATATCTTCATGGTTTTTAGTGTTGTTTAGGCTCAACCTGTCTGCATTTTATTCAAATTTGAGCCTAAGTTTTTGAATATGTTGATTTATTCCTCATTACCTCCCTAAACAACATTCATTGACTCTTCATGATGCCTTGACACCCTAAGAATATCATGAATTTGTTTGTTGGTTTTGTCTTGGTCTGTTATATATTGTTGCAACTCCCTATGTAGATTGTTGCAACTCCCTATGTGGATTGTTGAAACTTGGCGAATACTACAAATACCTTTGCAGATTGTTGTAATTTGGATTCCCCATTTGAAAGGGCATGAGACAAGGAGAGACCCTGAAAATTCCCATAATGGAAATAAAAAATTGTCTTTCATCCTTTCATAAACTAGGCAAAGTGGAGGAGATATCATGTAAGCCATAAAACTATTTGGGTTATGAAGAGAGTTCCTTTGTTATAATGGAAAAAAAGAGTATAGCCATTATTAAGTCATGAAGCTTATGAGTTAAATGCATTACTTAGGGTACATGATAGAGAATCCCCCTTTTTCCAAGGGTTGTAATTCTCTATTTTTAAGCTTGGTGACATTATTTGCATGCCCATTTTTCGTTGGGTTATTATCCCTTGGGACATGAAAAAATTTGATCTCAAAGAACAAAGTAGCTTCTTGTTTGATTATGGCAGTGATCCTTGCAATCTTGGTGTCTTTGGGATACTTGGAATGGTGCATTTTCTAAATGATTATCGTCGAGTCGAGTCCAATTACAATGAGATTGTTAATGTGCAAGGAAGAATCTAGTTTAAGCCTCTGGAGGAGAGTGAGTGCTTCAACTTGATTGTTTGAGACAATTATGAGCCCCCACTCATAGAATTACTTCTTTTTTCCATCACGGTCATAAATGAAACCCATAGCACCTACCACCCTTGGACCATCTTGAGAGGCCCCATTGAAGAAAATAATGTGACTTTTTTTTACTATTTTGCTAGATTGTGAAGTTGGAAGCTTCTAGTTTGATTTGTCATTGTAGGGATAAGCCTAGTTTGGGGGGGGGATTTTCTAAATGTCTTCTCGAGAGGAATCAACTCTATCAGCCAAATCCTTTCCATTCCATCAAGATAATGTTGGGAATGGTCACTAATTCCTTTGGAACTTAGAATTTCCACCAATAGATTTTGAATTTAGCTACAATTTTTCTTGGGTGATATTTCTCTTGTTGGAATATGAATTTATTTATGGCAATACAAACCTTCTAGCAAGTGAATTGGGCAGTGATTCCTAAGCTCTTTGGGGAAGGGGCTTAATCTTGAAGGTTCCAGTATAATGTTTATGTCAAATAGTAAGGATTTCTCTCTAGATAGTTGGTAATATTATCTTGTCCCTGATTTCTAAAAAGGCTCAATTCTAGACCATCTTGGTATAATGGCAATCAAAGAAGAGGTGGTGTTGAGTTTCATCATTTGATTGGTAGAGTACACACCAAGAATAACCTTAAATTCCTATTTTCTTAAGGTTGTATTCTATTAGGGACTTTCCATGAGCTAGGACTAAATATCAAGTATTAACCCTAAGGAGACAATCTCCGTGCCAAAATTTTTCCCACATATTGGAACAACTTAGGAAGGAAGAGGGAGTGCATCTATATTTCATACCCTTATTTTAATATGTATCCAAAATTGTTCCATCCTCTCAAATCTAAGTAATGATTGATCGGAACATATCTAGATAGTGATAAGAGGAAAGTATAGGAAAGGTTGTTGAGATGGGGGGTATCCAAAACCCATCATGTCCATCACTTTCCATATTATATCCAATCGTAGATGTCATGCAGAGTTTGCAAATATTCGCCCTCCATCCTATAAGTTTTAAACCTATGTAGAGAAGCAGAGCATACAAATTCTTCTAAGAAAAATAGAGAGACCACAACATCCACATATAATAAACAAAGACTTACCCTAGAAAACCTTAACCGGGAAAACAAGCACAACTTAGAGCCACACCTCTCACTTTCTCAATATGATTTTTAACAACTCACGATACAATATGTAGGTATTCTGCACATCCAAAGGCCTAATCCATTAACCTGGATTAGAAATAGACCCCAATCCCTTAACTGGGATTAAATTATATACTTTTAGAAAGAAAAAAATAACCTGAAAATAGTGGAGGGATCATATAGATGACAAACCCCACACACACATGCAAATAATATAACACATACCCAACACACACAAGATCTGAGTGGAGAAAGATCTTTGTTTTGGGAAAGGGGAGGATTTCCAAGGATTCTATCAATCCAAATTTTGATTTCCTTTCCATTGCTCGGAATCGAAGTGAGTTTGGATTCAATTAATGGAGCTATAGCCTTCGACATTTTCCAAATGTGTGCTCCTCCCCTGCTTGGAAGGTCAATATCCACACATCTCTTTCTCGTACCATAGAAGTATTTTTTAAAGAGATATCTCTTCCACCATTCTAAATTTCCTATGAATAGGAGCCAAATTATTTTTTCCCCAATCGAAATATCCATCAAGGTTGGGTCTTTAATCTGAAGTCCTCCTTTGTCTTTTGGTGCTCTTATAGTGTTCCAATTGACCAAATGGCACTTTTTGGTCTTGGTTTTTCCCCCTTTCCAAATAAATTTCCTGATCTCTAATGCTATTTGGGCCATGATTCCTTTTGGAGCGAGTAGGGATAAACATTTGTATAACGACAAGGGTGTTAGTACATATTTTATTAGGACAATTATGCCCATTGTATTGAGCCAATGTGCTCCTGATTGTTGAAATTTCCATTTGATTTTTCTAATAATATCCAACCAAATTTGGGAGGAAGGTGCATGCAAGGAAATGGGCATCCCAAGATGTGTGAAGTTGCGCCAAGAATATTTGCTCTTGAAATGCAATATTTTGGCTATTTCACGGAGGGATGCAGGATGGGTGTTCCAAGCGTAAATCATGCTTTTCCCCACATTAATTTATCCTCCTGAGGCCTCAAGAAAGAGATCAATAACCTCTCGGAAGTAAGTTTCCATGATAGTTGAGGGTCCTTCAAGCAAAAGGGTGACATCTACTATCTGAGAGTTGTGCATGGATTTTACTCCTCTTGTTATGGAGATGCCTAAACTATTCCCACTTGTTCTTTCTTTCTCGAGATTTATGCTTGGGGATTTTTCCATGATGATGAATAATATAGGGGATACAGGGAAGTCTTGCCTTGGGCCTCTACTTGCTTTAAAGAAGGAGGCAGAGAACCCACTGATAAGAGAAGAAATCCAAGGATTTGAGATGCAAGATTTGATCCAATCTACAAAATTTGCATCAAAACCAAACTTATGCATGACATTGAAGAGAAAGTAGTGTATTACTCGGTTAAAGGTGTTGACCATGTCGATCTTTATCATAATCCCTTTTTCCTTGTGATATCTCCTGTAGTGGATCACCTCTTGAACCAATACAATATTATCCAGTATTTGTCTTTTCTGCATGAATTTCCCTTGATTGTCAGAAATATCTTGCGTAGAATATTTTTTAGCCCATTTTTCAAGAATTTGGTGAAAATTTTGTAGGTAGAGTTGCAAAGGGAGATTGGCCAAAATATTGCAAAAGTGGTGGGTTTGGATTCCTTGGGAATTGGGGAGAGGAAATAGATGTTGGTCCCACCACCCACTTTGTCCTTCTTTTGAATGTAGAGCATCATTTTTTTCAAATATGATTTCACAATTTTACAAAGGGATCTGAAAAAAGTGAATAATAAATATGTCATGGCCAGGGGCTCTAACGAGGGCTAGACCCCAAATGGACTCAACAATTTCTTTCTCCTTTATATATTTGATAAATCAAGATTTTGGTGTGTTTGAGATTAAAGGTGGTACGTTTTCCGACATTGCCACAGAGGCAGTAGGATCCTCATCCCCAACCTCCTTGTAGAGCGATCTAAAATGGATACTCATTGCAATTTTTATTTTAGTGTGATCAAAGATTTTGTTGTCATCTGGAAGGGTGATTTCCTTTATCTTACTCATGTCCTCTCTATCTTTGTATTAACAGTGAAAGAAGGGGGTGTTCTTATCGCTAGAGTCAAGCCACAAACTTCTTGATTTCTATAAGACAATGTTCTTCTTCCAATATCTGGGCCTTGAACAACTTTGTGCATAAAGATTTCCTCTTTATTTGGTGTTGTTCGATTATGTGATATGTATCCATTTTAGCTTGAAAATTGCCAAGGATGCTTCAGAGATATTTTTAGCTTTGTTCAGGGTGGGGAACAAGGATTTCGACCAATTATTGAGGGATAATTTAACATCTTTGAGTTTTTTTTCACTAATGAAGTTAGGAGATCTGGAGATGGGTTTGGATCATTCAAGGGAGATAAAAGTAAGGACTTGGGGATGTCGAATCCAAAGGAGGATAAACCATAAAGGAATAGGGCCAAGGTTGGGAAACTGCTAAGAAATCAAGAATATAGGTTTATGGTCAATGATTCCCAAGGGAAGAATATGGGAAGTAATGTATCGGTCCTAAAGGAAGTGATCATCGTGGATTAGGAATCTATCAATACAAGAAGTGATGTATCCAATACCTACCCTTTTGGTGTACTAGGTATAACATCCTCATAGTGGTTTGACATCAACAAGATCCAATCAAATATTAAATATTCCATTTCATCTATGAAGGGATCATGGATGTGGTTCCCACTTCTTTTTATATTGGTGTTGAGGATGATATTGAAGTCGTCAAAAACAATTCTATTCTTGGTGACCTCAGATCCCATGAGCATCTGCAAATAACTCCAACAACTTTATTTTCCAGCATTATGCATGGGCATGTAAATATTGAAAAGATGATACTTGATTCCTGAATGTTGGCGGTGCAAGGTTGTGAGTAACCAATACTGTTGCATTTGGTGTTTAAAGACGAGCGAGAAGATGTTGCAGTCCTAGAGGATGCACTATCCTATAGCAACTCCCCTTGAGATTACAGCAATTTTTTCATAGTTTTTCCACTGCTTTTTGGAAATTGTAACCATTTTTTCTACCTTGAACTCTGTCTCCCAAAGAAGAAGGAGCATCGGTTTCTCAAGATTGACTAGATCTCTTAGTGTTGTTTCTTTGTGCTTGCTCCCCATTCCTTAACAGTTCCAGGAGACACTTTTCATCATTTGGATTGAATGGGTTTAGAGCCTCCTCCTTGCAACAAGGCCTTACCTTTGAAATTATTTAGAGTGCTACTTAGATTCGGTAAGGGGGATTTGGATCCTGTGCCTTTCATGGTGTTGCCCGAATTGTTTCTTCCTAACAACTTTTCAATGGTGCTTTGATTGGGGAGAATCCCATCCTTGTTTTCTTCTTCTTCTCAATTTTCCTTTGTTGATCTATGTCCTATATTTTTTGGATGGTGATCCTCTTCCACAATCTCTTCTTTATATTCTTATCTATAATGGGAAACGACCTTTCTTCAAGTCAAAATATGGGACTGCGAGGTCTTTTCAGGATGGTTATCGATCTCATTTTGACAATCATAGATCTCGTCATCATCGAAAAGGGAGAAGGATGGAGTAGGACGATCGATAAAAATTTGAGCTTGGTTCAAATGGTTTCCAAGTTTCCTTGGTACTACTAATTCTTCAATGACTATGCCTTCTTGATGCAAGGCCTCACATTGATTAAGGTATGACTCGAACTCATGTCAACAGAGCCCTAGACAGCTGCAACATAGGAGAAATTAGAGGTTTTCGGCTACTGAGGTTTCTTAGAGGGGGGTGATTGGGGTTGTGAAGAGGAGGAAGGGGCAGAAAGGGATGAGGATAAGGGGTTCAAAACTCTAGGAGACTTTTGTTGCTTTCTATTGGAGATATTTTTTCCACTATTGTCTGTTGAGGTCAAGTTGTTTTCCTAATTCATCTTGCAAATTTTTTTGAAGTGGTTGTATTCATGACATGATTTGAATTTCAATGATAATTTTTCATAGTATAACCTCTGAAGGTGTCACCAATTATAGAAGGTGAGAAGCACAAACACAAAAATCCATTTTATAAGATCTACTTCAACACGGATCCTAAGACAAGAGAAAATTCCCTCTTTTGGATCAGATTTGTTGATATATTTTACCAAGGAGTTGTTGATGTCATGCAAGGAATTGTCTCGCAACAATGGAATGGTAGGTGGGGGAGTCTAACCTAGACCAAAACTACAAAAGGGACATATAGATATAGATCAAATTCTGGGGTCGATATTATAAATTACATTCCTATGTTCCTATAGAGGTAAGGACTACTAAAGATAAGATCCATATTTGGTTTGCACTTGAAAAGGAAAACATAAAACTCTTTACCATAAAAGAAATGGCAGACTTTACCTTGGATCAACACAACCTATTTATTTTGGAGATAGGTAGCCATATTTATGGGAGATGGGAAAATGCCCATAAACTGTTTGATTAAACCTTGTCCTAAGAGGGTTATTGCCATTGATCAAGAAGATTTTTGTGATAGAGGAACTTCAAGAATGTCCTCCAAATGTTGGACAACTTTTTATGGGTGTGGATTCATAAATGATTTGAGAGAAGAAACAAACACCTCAAAGATGACAACGTTTTTTATTTTGGAGGGGGGGTCGCCTCCCTCGTGGCTTGGCTCCATAACTCCCTGCTCACAATTCAAAACACCATGGCTTGTTGTAACTCCACCAGAATGCTATGTATGAATAAACTAACTAACTAACTAACTATATATACACACACACATAAGTTTTAAATTTATTATTATTAATATGTGTATATATATATATATTGTAGTAATATTAGGATTTGGATAAGCGTTCTACGTTTTAGACTTTTTAAATCACTTTTGTCGGAATCCGACGATAAAATATTCAGTGAAATTTTGTTTTTTCATTGTTCTAATTACATTTTTTTATTGTAGAAATGGAATCAAAACACTTGAATACCCTTGGGAAACTGGATTCTTTAATTCCAACAATTTTAGTCATATTTCACTAGAAATTTTTCCAAAATGTACAACGTTTAGACTAATATTTAACTTTACACCAAAGTTATCCTTATGTATCATGTTAAAAACTCCTCGATGGAGGTCTCTTGACAAAATTCAGTTGTGGTTTCCAACTACATTAACCATTGTTTAGTGTGAGTGTGTACTAGTAAAAACTACACTTGGGGGGTCTAGGCCTTGGTACTATAAGTTTGAGTGGGTGCTTCACTTTTATGGTGAGGTTGTTATAGCTGATTTTACCACACATGGTGGATCACATATTTATGGCCTCCCCTGTCCCTCTGCAGACTCTATGAACTGCATGGACTTATATTATCCTTTGATGTTCCAAGTTCATCCCTAAAAAACCCCTATTTATTGTTGTATGTGACTTTTAAACCAATACTCGCATGTACATGTTGGGGCGCGCACCTTAACAGTTCTTAAGGTGGGTAACTCTGCGGTTGTTGAGGAAGTTTGTAAGCGGAGTTACGAGTCAAAATAGTCTTAGGGGTGTCAGGGTAAGTCAAAACCCCTTTTTTTTGTAATAAGCCCATGGTTTAAATCCAGGGTTTAGGGTTGGGTGCCCATGGTTTTGAATCCATGTTTTTGTAAATAGTGCGATATAAATAAGCACTTGTGTAAATAAGGAAGGTTAGGTTTTATGATGTAAGAAAGATTAAGGCGAGGCTAAGGTTGATTTTGTAAGGAAGGTTAAGTCCCAGCTGTGTGCGTGGACGACCTCTGCAGCTGTGTGCGCAGAGGGTTTTTGTAAGAAGGTTAAGGAAATATCTGCAGCTGTGTGCGTAGAGGCCTGCTGCTGTGTGCGCGGCTTTTAAGGACTGAAGGAATCTGCAGCTGAGTGCACAGATCAAACTGCGGTTTTGTAGCAAGTTGAATAAAACGCAGTTTGGTGGACGTAGCCCCTACACTGGGGGTGAACCACGTTATATCCGGTGTTGTGGTTTCTTGTGTTGTTTCCTGTTTCTATTATCTTCTATGCATTAATAACTATATATATCTGATAACTTAGATCACTGCTAAATAATAAGCTTCGCTGTGAATTCCCTGTAGTGGGTTAAGCAAGTCACGGTTATCTATCTATCTATGAACTTATGTGAGAATGAATGGTAAAGCTTCGTAATTACTCATAGATAAGATTATTAAAGGCTAAGGTACAGTAATCCCCCTCTCTGCTTGCAGAAACCTGATTCTGCGGCACCCCATAGCTGTTTCGGGTGAGACTGCAACTTGCGCACAGGTTGTTGCCGAAAGGGCCAACACTGTGGGTCTTTTGTTGGTGTGACACAAAAGGATTAAACCCGGGTCTGCCCTATTTCCCAACAAATTGGTTTCGTTGCCGTTTGAACTCAGTATCTGCTCAAGAGAGGTTTACGTCGTACCTCGAGGGCTATGTTCTGGAGGCCCTCTGTGAAGGAAATCGGTGATTGGTTTGCCGAGACTTGTTTGGTATTCGCATAGCAAGAGAATACAAATCCGCGTCGTAGCGCCAACGAATTTCTACAAAGGTATGTTGTTTGTGATGCTTATGAAATTTTCTTTGGTAGTGTCCACATAGAGTTGCACCAGTGGTTGTCTAGGTTAACAGAGAGACGAACGAATTTCCAAGCTCGACAGGTTCCCACGTGGACCCCCGCAAGGGTCAATCTTGTGCAACACATGAATAACGAGGTATCCTACGCTTTCGATTTTTGGACGACGCGAACGTTGGAAGCCTTCGTGATCGCATTTTCCATCGACACAAGCACCTCCTTCAGCGAAGCTGAGCGGCAGTTCTTCAAAGGCTCCCGTGTGATAATACCTTCGACGAGCAAAGTGGTTTGCCGCGAAGTGAGAAAAGGAACAAACGAGATTTTGATACCTATTCCTCAGGTCAGGCTACTGCATTTTCACCTGTAAACCCTGAAGCGTCAAACTCTAAAGAAAACTCGTCGGTCGAAAACCCTCCAGTCACCTCGTAGCGAGGCTCTGTTAACCCTGAAATTTCGTCGCAGTCTGACAGTCAACCAAGTGTGACCACTCCCGCCACAGGCCAACCTACCCCCATAAACCCCTCCCCATTGACATCCTTTCCCCCTCCTAACCCTCCCAGAAACCCTATGGCCCACCTAGTCGATGACATTAAGCTCCCCATCTTCAAAGGTACAGGATCCGAGGACCCTGAATAGTTCTGGTTTTTATGTGAAGCCGTATGGAATGCCAAGAATATTACAGATGTGGATGTGAGAAGTGCGCAGCTAATCACTTCTTTCAGGGATCGGGCCTTGACCTGGTTCATGAAATTTTCCAGTACTAAGAGCCCCACTTTAGCTGAAATCAGGGTAGGTATCATCAAAGAATTTAAGACGCCCAAATCAGAGTCGTAGTCTATCACCGAACTAAAGGAGATTCAGCAACGGTGTGGCAAATCAGTGTGGGACTTCGACCAGAGATTCAAAGTTCTACTAGACCAAGTGAGCTTCAAAGAATTTAAGACACCCAAATCAGAGTCATAGTCTATCACCGAACTAAAGGAGATTCAGCAACGGCGTGGCGAATCGGTGTGGGACTTCGACCAGAGATTCAAAGTTTATTGCAGCCTTATTACCACACATTTGAACCCCACTCATGCAACAGAAGGTTGTTGACCATCCAGAGGCGCTGGAAATCGCCATGAAGCTAGAGACCACCCCTGTCCAAGATGATTCTGGTATTGCTCAAATCCAAGCGCAGCTAGCAGCGATGGCCCTGGAGCTTTGCGATATGAAGAAAGCTAAAACCGGTCGAGAGGAGGTATGGTGCATGCAATGTCAGATAGAAGGTCACGATAGGGACAAATGCCCCGCGACCAGAACTTACCTAAATACGGGTGCCCCAAACCAATTCAATCCCGGTGTTCTATATTGTGAGATTTGTCGAACTACTGGCCAACATCGCCCTAAAAGCTTCCCTCTTCTACAGAGGTATGTTCAAGTCCCCAAGAACCCCTACTGTAACTTCTGTAAGTCAGTAGGGCACAATGAAGAGAAGTGTCGTAGCTATGACCTCTTGAGAGAGCGCACCTCTGACGCCTACTGAGTGCAACATGAAACTCCGAATAATGAGGGCTATGGTTACCGCGGAGGCGTCCCTGGAAGAGGTACCTTTGGAGGTTGCGGCCGTGGTGGTATGACTAGCAGAGGAATGGGCCAGGTTGTATGCTACAATTGTAACCAAGCTGGCCATATGGCTCGCGACTGTCAGAACCCCACCACCACCTGTCGGTATTTCCATGCAGCAGACCACGTGATTGAACAGTGCCCCCAGCTCATAGCAAAGATTCAGGAAAACAACAGTGGCCCTACCAAGAATCTTCAGTTGCTTTCTGTTGAACAAAGACCTGCCCCAGCCATCAATGTGGTCACCCGGAGTGGCGCGACGACGCACATTCAGAATATGCAGAAACAACCTGGCAAGGTGTGCATGCGTAAGGCCTCCGAGAAAGTCCCTGCACTTGACATTGTGAAAGACCAAGCACCCGTCACGGCAGCCCAGTGTGATATTGCTGACCCTCGCACAACAGAATTACCTGCGCGGCAACCGCAGTAGGTCTCGCAGCCCGAAGATGCTTCGACAGATAAAGTAAGTACACTCTCCTCCTTTTTACAGAGTTGTATGAAACTCTTGAGGAATCATAATGCTTTAAAGGAGCTGCAAAAAGTTCTTGCTGTCATAGACTCTCAGAGAGGAATTGATCAAGAGAAAACTGTTAGTCGTGTCCGAAGAACGGGGAGGGAAATGAGATTAAACGTCCAGATAGGAGAATATGATATGACCGATGTCATTTTGGATCTTGGATTAGAGGTTAATGTTCTACCCAAGCAGACCTGGGGACAAATGGGAAAACCTTCCCTGGATTGCTCACCTATACAATTGAGATTAGCTAACCAGCAAAGGATTGTACCCCTCGGGAGACTTCTTAATGTTCCAATCGATATTGATGGGGTAAGTACTCTAGCAGATTTCAAAGTTATCGAGATCATTGATGACAGCAACCCTTACCCAGCCCTGTTGGGAATTGAGTGGGCCATGGCAAATGCAGCAATCATCAACCTTAAGAGGAGACAGATGACCTTCGAAGGAAATGGTCTGCGCGTTATCATACCCCTTGACCCATCCCAAGGAGAAAGATATATAGAACCACTCAGAGACGAAGGGGAGTAGGATACTCTAGACCACATCTACAATATTACAGCCAAGGAAGAAGATTATGTCGAACCTGATGCCGAGGGCGTAATGGATTGGCAATGTGATAGCTCCTGCATGTCTGATTCAGACGATGGTCTAGAGAACTGGCAGAACCGACTGTACGAGCTACATGGCCATAGGTGATCGTGAATCACTAAGTCTCTTAGATGCCTTAGTGCACAGCCCACAGAGTTTCCTACATATGTTGGGTTGCTCGACCCTGGAGAATGTATTGCACATGTGTCAGAACAAACACCTGAGTCACAAAGCATGCAGACTATGGAAACCGCACTAGGAGCTACCGCAGCAGGGTGGACCAATCATAAAAAGTCTCAATCCAGACAGGGAACCTGCCAGCAATTTCTGTGCCCCAGATTCATCAGCCAATCTCAAGAGGTGCGAAGTGAGTTCAATGGGCCGAATAGCCCTCAGGAACATTTGAGGCAGTACTATGCAGCATGGGAAAACATACCTCGCGAGAAGTGGGTGCATAAGTTTGTGCACATCTTGGAACCTGTAGCAAAATACTAGTATATGGAGGCCGAGCTCCAACATGGTACTGTAAGTGGGGATGATAACTTTTTGTTCACATTTTCTATTAACAAAAGTGGCCTTGTTTTAGATATAACTGTCAGGACAACCCACGACAAGGCAGATGATAATCAACCAGGAATTGAATACCAAACCAAGGGGCAGAGCCAAGCCGCCAGTTCATCAAATCTAACAGTCCTGTCGCAGATATCACCAGGTCTGGTCGAAGGGCACTACTATGCCGAGGTTGCTTATTATCACGAAGTTTCAACCATGCTTTGGTCGAAGACCAGAAACACAGCGAGGCTCAAAATCCGACCGTTGGGAAGCAACCAAATTGGCGGCGGTAGTGTTTTAATTGCCTTAAATGCCTGTACTAAGAAGATTATCGGGAATCGGGTAACAGTTGGACAGGATTTCCGTAAGATTTGGTGCCTTCAATGCACTGTCCTGCCCGATTTGATTGATGGCGTGTATAAGAAGATGCTTAAGTTAGGGCAAATTGTATTCTGCAATTCCGTGAGATTTCTCAGTGAGCCCATGACAACAGAACAAGAGATTGACGATTTAGTAAGAGAATTCGAGAAAGAAGGTCTGATAAGTTGTTCTAATCGTCCTCCTGCCTCTGTTCGCTGTGAAGAAGCCCCCCCAGCACCATCACGGCCGATGCAGACACGGTCTGCCAGGAAAAAGTCCAGAATTGAAGCTCGCTCCAAGTACAACCAAGATCGGCAGAGGCGAACAGGGCAAACACCGGCCGCACATCCTATGAATCCCCCCAGTTCAGCATAGGTCCCTGCCGGGGATAGGGAAAACATTGCACCACCACGGCCACCATACCTCCAACCTATTCGTCCAGACGCCACGATTCCTCGACGGACAAAGCAATTCACGTTAACCACACCCTCGCTACCACCAGGAGTTCAGCTGGTCGGAAGCATGACAGGGAAGATAGATCGGCTCAAGTACATCGATCATGACACAAATGACCATGGCAAGTTTCCCTAGTTTGCACCAGCCGAATATCTGCACCGCGTCAAATACACAGATGATGATGTAACCCTACTGGAAGTACAACCATGGGCTGCAGGCCTGGACAGAGCTGGCCTACTCAAGGTGCTCGATATTCCACATTTCGGTCGTGGCCAAATAGTTGCTTGCGCTAGTCCATGACGGCTATTTGTGGATAGGAGACCAGCAAATCCCCATCGATGTTGCACTTATTCATAAGATCACAGGGTTATCTACGGTAGGACCTGATCCGGGAGATGAATTTCCCTCAAAACATGAGGACACAAAGCTCGCGCAAACTATGAAAGAGCGGTTTGGCCTGACCAAAGGGAAACGGGGGTATCATACTTCTGCGATTCAGGACCAGCCTATTCGCTTTGCAGCCGAAATCTTAGCCTGCAAGATCATACGAAAATGCAGGCCTACTGAGGTACCTGCCCCGGTTATTCGAATTGCCATGAACTGTGCCGAGGGATACACTTACAACTGGTCTGCATATCTTGCAAAGGAATTCTTGGAGGATGCTCGAGACGCACAGGAAAGAGGTAGACCTTTTCATTACTCCTGGTTACTAATACTTATTGCATTAGTTGGGTGGAAAGAACCCACCGAAGCTCAATTTGTCGAAGTTAACCCAGGCCGGCCAGAAGCATTAAGTTATACCTCCCTCTGGCTATCCTCAGATAAGGTAGCTCAGCAAATGACGAACACTGTGTTCGCCTGTTATGCCATGAGTATCCATATTGAGATTCTGCAAACACCTCGGCTTACCAATGAGTTGTTCTCTAAGTATGAGGGTGTCACGAACTTCAGGGCTGATCTTCATTATGTGTTCATTCAAGCCTGTGCCGATCCACGACACCGATGGTTTAAATTACCTTATGTAGTAACCGAACTAGATATCAGGGGCATAGTTCAGCTATGGTCAGCTGACTGGTTGCAAGATGTCGGAAAAAAACCCTCTATCCCTGTTCCCCTCGCTACAGATATTGGCGTAGGTACTAGTCAGGCGCAGGAGCAAAACCCACTAGAGGTTAGCGAAGATCTAAGTGATTCATAGCTGGATGGCGACGGCCAGAGCGGAGATAGCAGACAGGATGAACAGGATGAGGAATCGACCAAGACCATCTCAGATCCTAACCGCTCAACTAAGCGCAAGTCCCCAGAAGCAGCAGAGGTAAACAAGCTGCAGTCCCGCAAAAATTCAAAAGCGTCGAAGGACAAAAATATTGAAGAAGAAGCCATTATAACGCTGGATGAGCTAGAGCAAGCCCTGGAAAAATCTACTGGAACGCTTACTAAAAAATGGTCAGAGTTTGCGACACTGCATCTTGCGGGGCTCACAGGTATAGCCAACAGAGTTTCGGAGCTAAAGGAGTTAGCAGCAAAATCAGCGACCAGTACTACGACAAGTAGCACTACAGCAACCGCGCAGCAGGATTTAGGCGATGGCCAACCAGAGATAACCGAGGCCAAGTATCAAGCGCAGCTTTGATACTGACCGATGCAGATTCCCGATCCCAGATGAGTATGACTGTAGGGATCGATTATACAAAGATGACCATGTCAGAATTGCACCTCTGTCAGCTCGCTATTACAAAGGAGATCCATACACGAGACCAGTTGTCCCAAATCCAATTGGAAGACATCATCAAACAAAACAAAATCGTCGCAGCACAACTAGAAGAAGTAGCGCAAAAGAAGATAGATGCTGAACATAAAATAACTACACTGATGGAAGCATTGGACGAGGCATGTCAGAGTCTCTCTGACTCCGACCTACAAGGTGCAGCAAAACCAGAACAGAGAATTGCTAAGATGAGAGACTATGTCCAGTAGTCTCGCAGCGAGATTGACAGGTTAAAGTCAGAACACCAGCACCAGATCGCAGAACTTCAACTGTGCATCCCTCCCGAGACCCCACCAGAGGACCTAGAACAGCGCCATAGGGACATCAAGGCTTCAGCAGCAAAGATATCAGATAATGTGGCCAGCACCGCAAAACTAATGGAAGACAACATCGAAGCATGGGAAAACCTCCAGGACCATCCAGATGTTGGTAAAATTCAGGAAACTATCAAATTGCGCCAGGCTGAATTAGATGCAGTCAGAGTAGAAATCAAGACGCTGCCACCTATGCAGAAGATGGCTAAAGTGAAGCGCAACAAGGAACTTCAGCAGGAAATTGAGTCCTGCAGGATGAAAGTAGCGCTACTTGAGAACTCGCTCCAGCCACTGGTAGATGAAGCATTAGAATTGAGTAATACTGCAGAGAGCCAGCTCAAACTTTTGAAGACCTACGACACTTTTGCGCAAGAACGGGCAAACACAGAATCATCCTCAGTATTACAAGAGTTGGTAGAAAAGGAGAAAGCAGCTGACGACATAGTCCACAACCTTGCCAGCCACTTCCAGACCCTCGCGCAGAAGCTTCTCCCACCAGAGATGTCGCAGAGTGTCCCGGGATGGGACACTAGTGAGTCTTAGGGGCCTGTTGGGGCGCGCACCTTAACAGTTCTTAAGGTGGGTAACTCCGCGGTTGTTGAGGAAGTTTGTAAGCGGAGTTACGAGTCAAAATAGTATTAGGGGTGTCAGGGTAAGTCAAAACCCTTTTTTTTGTAATAAGCCCATGGTTTAAATCCAGGGTTTAGGGTTGGGTTCCCATGGTTTTGAATCCATGTTTTTGTAAATAGTGCGATATAAATAAGCACTTGTGTAAATAAGGAAGGTTAGGTTTTATGATGTACGAAAGATTAAGGCGAGGCTAAGGTTGATTTTGTAAGGAAGGTTAAGTCCCAGCTGTGTGCGTGGATGACCTCTGCAGCTGTGTGCGCAGAGGGTTTTTGTAAGAAGGTTAAGGAAAGATCTGCAGCTGTGTGCGCAGAGGCCTGCTGCTGTGTGCGCGGCTTTTAAGGACTGAAGGAATCTGCAGCTGAGTGCGCAAATCAAACTGCGGTTTTGTAGCAAGTTGAATAAAACGTAGTTTGGTGGACGTAGCCCCTACACTGGGGGTGAACCACGTTATATCCGGTGTTGTGGTTTCTTGTGTTGTTTCCTGTTTCTGTTATCTTCTATGCATTAATAACTATATATATCTGATAACTTAGATCACTGCTAAATAATAAGCTTTTCTGTGAATTCTCTGTAGTGGGTTAAGCAAGTCACAGTTATCTATCTATCTACGAACTTATGTGAGAATGAATGGTAAAGCTTCGTAATTACTGATAGATAAGATTATTAAAGGCTAAGGTACAGTAATCCCCCTCTCTGCTTGCAGAAACCTGATTCTGTGGCACCCCATAGCTGTTTCGGGTGAGACTACAACCTGCGCGTAGGTTGTTGCCGAAAGGGCCAACACTGTGGGTCTTTTGTTGGTGCGACAAAAAAGGATTAAACCCGGGTCTGCCCTATTTCCCAACAGTACACGTGACTTTTGACCTCAAACTCACGTACATCAGGATGTGTGCATAAATCCAAATGGTTTTGTATTTTTCCTCCTGTGAGTCTAAACCACTTGACTCTTGGCCTTCCAAATGCCTTGAGAATGCTCAGATTCGACCCTCCATTACCATTTTGGAGTGCTATATAAGGAACCCATTAGATACATTGAAGAGGAGGAATTGAAGAGCAAAGAAACTATAGTCCATTGTTGCCTCAGTTTTCTTATACTTGATTCTGCATCTCTTTGTCCCTTTGGAGCACTTTGTGTTCTTCCCAAGCTTGCCTTTGTCTTGTGAGCTTTATATTGAGAGATGAAGGATTGAGGTGGTGGAGGACTCGGTTTCTCCAATTCATAGACGTTCCAACAGAGGTTCTCACTTTGTAATCTCTGATTTTATTAATAGAAATATATTTTCCTGTCCATTTAATGTGTAATTGAATGAATGTTATATGTTTAATTATTTATACATTGATGAATATATATGCTAGAGTAGGTATAACACATTATATAGAGCATGCTTTCCTTGTTTGTTGTTGTTGAGAGCGAATTGCTAAAGCAAGCATGAATTGGAAAAGCTCAATGGGGATCTATTTCAACCGTTCAGAACAAGGTACGATTCGATATCCTTAGTGTTATATGTTTGGTTTCTCTTGAATATTGGGAAAGATTTATTTCTAGTGTCTAGTTGTCTATTGTGGTACTCCCCAAGCCATAGGAAGTTTGTCTCTGTAACAAAATTGGCGACTCCGCCAGGGAAGCTCCTTGTTTTTGGGAGCACAACGTGCTTGATCTTATTGACTTGCTCTTTGTTTCTCCTCATTTATGTGTTGCATTTACTAGTATGTTTATCCATTGACACTCCCCTTGATTGGTTTGACCCTTGGCCTACTTTTTACCACTGTCTTATTTGTATATGCAGGTTTTTTGCCAAAAGCCACGTATACATGCAGTGTTTTGGCCAAAAGTCACGTACATACGCTGTTGTTCTTTATACAGTCGCGTACACCCTCCCTTTTGGTTGAGTTTGATGTTGTGGGAAGTTGTTGGGTGGGTTGTGAGTGTGGTTGGGTCTTCTCGGGTTTTGATGTTGTCTATTGGATGCTTCTTTTGTGACTAGAGACCGCTTTTTCATTGATTTTTCTTTGAAAATAGTTCTAGTCATTTATCTCCCTTTTTGTTTTTCCATTAGTGCATTAGTCTTTTAGTCTCAGTGTCTTCCTTGGCTTGTGTTTTATACTTGTTGCGGATACTGAGATCTTTAGCGACTTTTATTGCATTTTCAAAACAATTATATAGTCGCATTCTTATTTGCATCTGCACAGGGATTTGAGGAGGAACTTGCGTTGGATTGCTTGGATGAGAGTTGTGTTCAAGTTTTCATTTAGGAATGATTGCATTACATTTGAAGGAAAAATATTGCACTTCATGTAGTGGGATACCCTGTTCTTCATTCTACACATTGCATTTGGCATTGTTTGTTAGGTGTGCACTTTTATTTCACTATTGATTCTTCACTTCATTAGTTGCAAGACCATTTACCCTTTGAGTAATCATAGCTAACTAAAATCAACGCTTAATCAAATGAATTACACTCTTTTATTTTATAGGGTGCATCAACAAGATTAGGATTTAGGGTCTTGGAGTAGTTCAATGTGAGTCAATTCTCCAAGACTACTAAACACAAACAAGTAGGTGTCTATCCAGGTGAGAGTGTGAAACCCTTGATATAATTAGTGTTTCTCAAGACACTCCACTTAAACGGGAGTTAAGCATGAGGCAGTGTGCACGATTGTGATTGGGATAGCCCTTGGTCACTTATGTGAGCATCAAATATATTTCTAGGATCGTATTCATATCTGGGGGATCTTTTGAGATTTTTGGGATTTGATACCCTACCCATATGGTCGATCCCTCCTGCAACTGTTCACCTAAGCATTGGTAATAGTGGGGTGACCTTAGTTTCCTTACCTAAGTATCGTATGGGGCACTTACAGAGGTTATTCTGTAGGTGTCCTAGCTAGGTGAAGTTCGGACATCAAAGTCACTATATGCGTTGAAGCTGAGGGCCACTAAAATTGGTTACATACCTTCGCTTGTAGTGTATGGGAGTTTCAAGGCTCTCCCAGGCGATACATACCTACTGCATTCAGGAGCTCACTTATCCTCCCCTTGGATTCCTTGTATTTTGGCTATATATTTTCTTAGGAGTGTGCTCTTTGTGTGCTAGTTGGCCTTTGGGATCGCAGTTACTTGAGTATATTTATGCTCTCTTGAGTTCAGATCCTTTTATTTTTAGCATTCCTGGTATCCTGTCACCCGTCCTTGGTCCTAGTACTAACCCTGGTGTCAAACTTGGGGGCATCACAGCCCCGTATCGTGCTCATGGATGTGGGAATGGTCATATTCCATCCTCTACTCCATTTGTGGAGGATTTTTATTCCTTTCACTCAATATTTACACCAGTGGTCACCCTCACGGGGGTGGTTGTGGATACGTGAACATTGGTTCTACACCTTGCATTCCTTCTTATGTCCCATCGTCCACCGCATTGTTTCCTTTGAATGTAGTTGTCATGGTAAATCCTCCATATAACCTATCGTTTGGACTCTTTACTGACCGTTTCTAGTTCTTTTGGCTAATATTATTGTCATGTAGGGTCTAGTTCTTGTACACTCTCTCCGAGTCTTTGATCCATTCATTCCTATTACATGTATGATGTTTGGACTGGCATATAGGTTAGGATTTCACATCCATTTTCATTTTGCATGACCTTATGACCGTTTCATCTTAACCTTAGGTACAAACCCATTCCTTGATATCATGTAACCTTCATGTTGCTTTTAGAAGTGGCATTATGCGAATGGTAGAGCTTTCCCATACATGGGTGCCCTAGTTAGATCCTCTTTTGCATTTGGTGCCCATGCTGACATTTCTCCTTTAGGTTGTGGGAGTCCCTTTTTAGTCCCTCCATGTCCTTAAACAAGAGCTTCATACTCCTCTTGAAATTTATGTTGGCCATTTCCCTTGGGACTCCCTTGTATATATCAAGTTGTAATTACATTTTCATGGGTTTTGCTTTCCTTATTGAGCTTTGCGTCGACTCCATGAATTTGAGTTATCATCCATATATCCCTAGCTTGTCTCATGTCTAGCCAAGAAAATCCTTTTTACATATCTTGTGCAGCTTGATCATCCCTTTTACCGGGAGGAGACCTTCCCCTGAGTGTCGTTATCCTGCACATATATCATTGCATTGAGCATAGGCATGTTCCACTGCTTGGAACTAGTTTGCTTGTTCCCATGACACTCGTCTCCTCCTAGATTTGTACTATAAAGCACTTTTATTCTTTTTAAGCTTTTCAAAATATCTGAAAAAGTCCAAAAAAACCAAAAAACCAAAAAAATTGTATAGGAAAAGATGTTATCTTTAGCAACAATTGAGTCGTGTCGCCTTCGAACAAAGCAGTGTATATCGCATCTATTGGTTGGGTTATTAGTTTGAATTTAGGATTTGTACTCATTACTCTAAGTTTATCTCCATCAACTGGTTAAGCTTCTAGTCCCTATGGATCCTCTGATGATGCCTCCTGTGTCACAGAGATTTCCTAGTTTGCATATCGAGTCCATGTTGCCTATCTTCAGTCACCATTTTCCTTTATTCTCTTGTTCTAAGGAAGTTGAATCCTAAGTAGGTCATTCCTTAGTTATATTGACTTTGCATGTTGTCCATTCCCAGTACGGTTACTGGTTCATGCACATCTTGTTTGTGTTCTTCCACATTATACAACATTGTTGAGTCCGCATGTTGGTTGATGGGGGATGCCTTAATGCCCTCCTTCCAGCGGATTTTGTTCCATCGACATCAGATCATTTATTCTGGAATAAGAGTCTAGAGTCATTTGAGTGCCTTGAGACTTATAGTCATCAGTGGTAGGTTCTCTCTCCATCGACAGTTTTGGGAATACATCAATGTCCCCTGATCGATGGATTCTTTCAACTATTCGACCTCAACACACTTATTCACACTTGTTATATTGCACTCTGTACCTTGATTCCCATTTTCATTATCGGTGGGTGATCTCACGTCTATTAACGGTATACATCAATTACCAGTAATCAGACGATGGACTACTATGTTCAACCTTGACACCTCTATTCACATAGTATGGCATGTACTCGTAGCGGTTTGTGTAGAAGACCTTCCAGCTTGGTGGAATTTCATATATGGTACCTCTTTAATCGTGCCAATGTTCATGAGATTTCAACTCTTGTGATTTGATTCCATTGTATATCAGATATCTCCAGCTACTATGGAGATCTTAATCCATTGTATATCTTCAGCCATTATGGAGATCTTGATCTAGTCTATATCTTCATCCACTTTGGAGATTCTGATCTATTGTATATTGTACATGGTGATGACCACACATGTCACATTTTGTATATAATGCCTATTCATGGCCATTGTACTCTTCTGTATCCTGGACTGCCCCATGTATTTGTACTGATGAGTGGCTGGTTCTTCCACCTAGGTCTTCATTACTCCACTTTTGGGATGGATTTTATAATGTATTTCGTCCATCATGTTACCCCTCTGACCTCACACATTAGGGGGCATTTGTTATAGTTGATTTTCCCACACATGTTGGATCACATATTTATGGCCTCCCCTGTCCCTCTACGGAATCTATGAACCCCATGGACTTATATTATCCTTTTTATGTTCCAATTTCATCCCTAAAAAACCCCTATTTATTGTTGTACACGACTTTTAAACCAATACTCGTGTGTACACACAACTTTTGACCTAAAACCCGTGTACATAAGGATGTGTGCATAAATCTAAATAGTTTTGGATTTGTCCTCATGTGATTCCAAACCACTTGACTCTTGGCCTTCCAAATGCCTTTAGAACGCTCGGATTTGACCCTCCATTACCCTTTTGGAGTGATATATAAGGAACCCCTTAGATACATTGAAGAGGAGGAATTGAAGAGAAAAGAAACTATAGTCCATTATTTCCTCAGTTTGCTTATACTTGAGTCTGCATCCCTTTGTCCCTTTGAAGCACTTTGTGTTCTTCCCAAGCTTTCCTTTGTCTTGTGAGATTGCTATAGAGAGATGGAGGATTGAGGTGGTGGAGGCCCAGGTGGAGGACTTGATTTCTCCGGTTCGTAGACGTGCTGACAGAGGTTGTCACTTTGTATTCTCTGATTTTATTAATAGAAATATCTTTTCATATCCATTTAATGTGCAATTGAATGAATGTTGAATACATGGATATTTTTAATTGTTTATACATTGATGAATATATATGCTAGAGTAGGTCTAACACATTATATAGAGCATGATTGCCTTGTTTGTTGTTGTTGAGAGAGAATTGCTAAAGAAAGCATGAATTGGAAAATCTCAACAACGATCTACTTCAACCGTCCAGAACAAGGTACAATTCAATTTCCCTTAGTGTTAGATGTTTGGTTTCTCTTGCATATTGGGAAAGATTGATTTTTGATGTCTAGTTGTCTGTAGTGGTACACCCCAAGCCATCAGAAGTTTCTCTCCATAACAAAGGTGTTGGCTCAGTTGGTTAGTGCACTGTGATAAGGATATGACTTAAGGTATCCTTACATATCATATTCAAAAATATGTGATGAGGTCTCTCGACCAAAGTCAAATGTAGTTTACAGTTACATAAGTCATTGTCTGGTGTGCATGTGTACTCGTAAAAATGACACTTGGGGGTTTTGGGCCATTAAGGATAAGGTTTCATTTAAAATTTAAGGCGGGGTATTGGATTAGTTAGTTAGTGCACTATGATAAAGCTCTGACTTAGGTTATCTGTAATCTGATGTTAAAAACTCCCCAATGGAGGTCTCTCCTCCAAATTCAGATGTTGTTTCCAGTTGCATAAGTTGTTGTTTAGTGTGCGCGTGTACTAGTAAAAATGACACTTGGGAGATCTAGAACTTGGTACTATAAGGTTGTGTGGGTTCTTCACTTTTAAGGTGAGGTGTTGATTCAGTTGGTTAGTGCACCATGATAAGGTTCATATTTAAGTTATCCTTACATATCATGTTCAAAATTGTAAGAATATTGAGAATATGCATGAACATACAACAATACATTTGGTAAAATTAAAAGCAAGAATCTATTAGTCTATCCTTCTCTCTATACAAGCAACAAATAATCATGTAAGAACCTGTTGTAGTTGCAACTTTTTTTTCCCAAAAAAAATTTGATTTTTAGGGTTTCCCCTCTTGCATTACGGTACTTAGAAGGTTCAGGAATCCCATGAATCAACTATAGTTTTCCCCGTGACTCAATTTTTTTTGAAAATTTTAACTTTTTTGTTGCTTATATCGGATGCCTCGACGACTAGATTTCTGATACATCGGATGCATAGTCAACTAGCTTTCCAATACATTGGATGCGCAGTTGACTACCGTTCTGGTACGCCCATTGGGAGCCTTCCAAAGTTTGATCCGATGTATCAAAAGTTGTTTCGTCTATGGTCTCGGAGACAGTCTGCCGATTTTCCGAAATTCTAGTATGAAACATCTCCGATGAGTTGGGTTTCTGTTTGATTATCTTTCTTTGATATCTGGTTAAGTTGGGGATCTCGTTGTTGGCTGCGTATATGGGAATGAGTCGAAATTTTAGGGGTTTCATCGGTCGACGTTGCAGAGATCTAGTGCTGAATCTATCTGTAGCTTCACGATGTCCTCGTCGATACCGAGATAGGTTAGTGCTTCCGTCGTCCGATGTGTTTCTCCCATCCAATGTACCGGGTAGAAAGAGCTAATTCGATCTGATATTGCAGATTTCCACAAGGTTATGACTTCAACAGTGGGTTAAATTTATTTCCAACCACGTTAATTGATCACTCCTACGGTCGGGCTTATAAATCCATAGAGTTTGGATGAGGTGTCATTATCACCGTGGAGGTTTTCCAGTTGATTCCGCGCAGCTGTCGATCACATGTACAATTCCTTCACCATTAGAGGTCATTGTCTACCCTGGTCACCCACCACATCATCTCCAAGTAGGATTCACTCAAGTTTTTTATATACCTAGTATTATTACTTATTTTTGACCACATGGATTGATAGGATTAAGTTTTTATGTGGGAGAGTTAGGTATTTTTATGCGGGGGGGGGGGGGGTTGTTTTCCTGCGGTGGGGGTTTTTTCTCTAAGGTTCAACCTGTTTCTTGGTAAACACCGTTTCTTCAGCCGGTTATTTTCTCAGCTAGTCCCTGCACGACCATGAGTGCATTGTCGACATTTGTTTGGGAAGCTAGGGCAGGGTGCAGACAAGCGTTTCGTCATCTACACCGCCCCTTTTATTCTTGCGTTGTTTTAAACCCTAGTCTATGCAGCCATGTCTTAAGAGACGATGTATTCCCATGGGATGTAGGAGAGGTGCACAGAAGATTAGGGGTTTTGGGAGTTTTTAGCGATCTATAGTTTCAGTATTTGTGTTTTTTCCTTAGTTAGGTTTGCTACCCAAAGGGAGAAAGGTAGTTGTGAAGATCTAGATTTTTCCCTAACAGAGGTTTTCGCAAGATAGGGCAGATAGGTTTTGTCGGTTTCTTGTTGTTTCTTCTTGTACTAAAGCCTATTTATTTGATAAAAGAAGTTATTTAGCATGCATATTAATGGGGTGGTAATATATATTTTTTTTTTATTGTTGTTTACAATACATAGCTTGCTAGGAGTGAATCGACTAAAATCATGTTGCATGATAGTTACAGGATAATCATCAGCACAGTAATATGCCATGAAAACAGAAGAAGAAGGCCCAAGTAGCTGAGGAGGAACCTGGAGTGGAGATAATAACCAAAGTGGAGGTTGTTTATGAAGATACTAAAGCCATTATTGGAGTTGAGCCCGAGTATAAATGGGGAGAGGTATACAGAATGATTTCAAACCAAAGTGTTCCAGAAGCTGGTTTTGAAGATATTCCTATATATGCAAATATTGAGAGATCATCCATCATGAAAGTGGCTACCAAACCTGAACTTTTCCCATGTTCAGAGGTGATAGGGTGGATTCTGCCTAGGGCAGATGTAACTAGGATGATACTGGCCAATACTGAGAAGCAGGATTATGCTACATATAGCCCAACCTATGTATCCATGGCTTATAATTTACCAACACCACAAACCTATTTGACTAAAAGTTGGTTAAAGGAGCTAAGTCTAGACATGGTGGAAACAGTTAAGAAAATGATGATCCCAGGTAAAAAGTTCCGTACAAGGCCTTCTGGGGAGTACGAAACATCAACTCTTCCCACTCCATATAGGTTCACCGCTTTGATGTTAAACAAAATTTTTGGGAGGGCTAATGGAAAAAGCTTTAAAATAGGTTGGGTCACAGTTATAATTTTTTGTGGCCACCGAACGTACAATCTTTAATTGGGAAAATATAGTGTCCAATAGCCTGTCAGCTTGTATAAGTGCATCATTGGGAGGAGTGTCCCAGAAGAAGACATAATTTTACATGAGTTCGATATTGATTGATTGCATTTTATGTACTCAGCCATTCCTAGCATTAAAGTTCCAATGGGATAAAAACCGGGCCCTTGTGTATGCTGCCTAGAAATTATTCTGGGCTCACAAATATTATAGCCATTACAAGGAGATTTGTGAGAACTTCATCATTCCATTGTAGACATTAATTTTTGTGGCCGAATGTAATTGTATGTTAGAGGAAGCATTGGAAGTTGTGCAAAACAACGGAAACTATTATTTGACAGAAGAAGGTTTATATTTAAGAATGTACGGTGGTTGGAGAGCCCCTTCCCTTCTACCAAAGTATGCTACAAACTATGTGATCCATAAAGAGGCTGTGAGAGAGTTGTACATTGATGGGGTAGGAAATTTCCTTTTTAAGCAGAAGAAGGCTGTATATCCTGCAATTCCCTTTTTTGTAGGAAGTTACAAATTTTCCAGGGTAGAAACTGCAGCGGAGTTTGTTAAGGAGTTAGAGTAATTTCACTTCAGTGAAATGAATTTTCATAGGAATGACTCTAAAAATAAGGTGGCTGATTATTTCATAGCAGCTGGAGTGCATTTTGAGTATACATATTTCTGGGATAAAGATGAAGAGATCTTCTGAAATGCTAACATGACAGCTTTAAGGAAAAGATTCAAACAGAAGATAGCTACTGTTGGAGGAAAAGGCAAAGCTACTGAGAAACTAAAAAGGAAATAAGAAGAGGAAGTAAAGAAGAGACAAGAAGAAGCTAACCGGTTAGCGCAGGAAGTAGAGGACCGGCTGGGAGCCGAATAAGAAGAAAAGAGAAAGACAACTAAAGAGGCGGAAATGAAGAAAAAGAAATACAAAGAAGGTAGGAAGAAAGTGAAGGATTCAGATTAGAAGATGCTAATAAAGGAAAAGAGCCAACAAAAAATACATGTGAAGGATTAAGAGAAGAAACACGAGAAGAACAAGACCCTGCCGATCCAGGACAGGCTCAGTTTGATATCGACCCATTCAAACATGTTGTTCCTTCTAGTAGTGTAGCAGGAGGGGATCCAGTGTCAATATCTGGGATTGAGTTGATTCATTTTATTCCCACTGAAGGGGATGAGGTACTTGATTTAAACACTATCTTCTACGACAAGGAAAAAAAGAGGATAGTTAAATGAACAAAGAAGAAGGTGAACACTGGAGGCAAGACAGGAGTGATGGTGACTGATAAAACAGTGGTTCATGGTACCAACAAAGATCCACAATTAATAGCGAGGGATGGGGTAGCTCTATCACTAGCCACTGAAGATAACATGGACAGAATCATGACAGATCTAGAACAGTCTTAGAAAAAGGTCACACAGTTGAAAGAGACCTTAAAAAGAGAAAGGAGTGAAAGTCAGAGTTTGAAAAGGAAGTATGAGGATATGATCAGTGAAGTTGAGGTATCCACGGCAGAGTGTCAGACTCTACAGGTAGATAAAGATGCTTTGGTACTATCTGTAGGCAATATAGAAAAGGAATCCCAGGCCACCTTGGTAGATCTTGGGAAACTATAGCAAATATATTAGGTTTTGGAAGCTGAAAGAGATAATGTGAGGCTATCAATTGAAGAGTTGAATAAGGAAAAGGGAAATTTAAAAGATAAAGTGACAAAACTGGAGGTACAAAGGACCACTGCAGAAGGGAAATCCAAGTTGTATGAAACTCAGATAGTAGCCTTGGAAGATCAAAAGAAGTCACTAGTGGTTTAATTGAAGACATTTATGGAGCAGAAAGTTAATGTTGAACCTTTAAAGAAGCATGCTCTTATGCTCCGAAATAATATTCATCAAATGCAGCTGTAGATGGTGGAAGAAAGGTTTAAGGTTTAACAGATAGAAATAAGATTGGAAGAAATTGTAAATACAGCTTCTTATTTTTTGGATAAGACACGGGATATATTAGAAACTCTGTAGGGAAGGATGACATGGGTATAAACAAATAAGGAACCTCCTGTAGATGTACCTATCAAAGACATGGAGACGATAAAGTTGGAATACGAGATGATCGAGTTTGCTAGAAAAGCAGCAGAAGAACTAATAAAGACAGTGAGGAATACAAAGAATGCCTATATTGAATTCTGTAGGAGAGTGCTTCTAAATTACAATCGGTGTCATACCTCTACCGGAAGGAGATTAGAAGAGCTGTCGGATCATGAAATATTTTTCAAACAATTACAAGAATGATGCAATGAAGATGAATAGGCCATTCAACAAGTAAAGGAGTTAGACGAAAAGGTACTTAAAACTGAAATAGCACATGCGGTAGTTAGTAGTCACTTGCTGGAAGACCAACTTCGCTTGATTCCTGCCAGGGTGGCAGGTGTAAAATCCCAAGCTACTAAGCACGCAATTACTATTATATTTCTCGAACCTTCTGGTTTCAAAAACATAGCAGTAGATGCAAATGCATGGAAGAAATTTATGAATGGGAAAGCTAGACCATCTTAGTTGGACTATCTAGAACTTTTGATGACTGATGTAATATATTGTATTTATCTTTTTGAATTCATAAGCTAAATGAAAAAAATATATAAAGGAAAGGTTAGGGGAAGCCCAGAAGCCAACAATGGTAGCTCAAAGGTTTTGCCTTCTTGTATAAATATAGGAAAGCTTCATATATTGAGGGACCTTTTTTCAGGCTATCTTTGTGAAATATTATTGTAAGAAGAACTATTTCATCTTATAATAAAGAGTTATATTTTTGGCTGGAGAAAGCACTGTGGGGTTTCAAATGTTTGACATGGACTGGTTGGATGTGAACTACTTTTGTTTCAGCTTGTTTCTATGAACTATGAGATCATTTTAACTTATAAATTCTTTCATGTTATGAATGTGCTCCTGTTTATTTATGTGAAATTTCCACAATCATATATGAGTAATGAATGTTGTAATTAACAATGATCTATCTCTTTGCTTATCTGTCTATTTATATTCGTGTATTCAGAAATATTAACATCTATCTGTAGTTTTCTAAATGCATGTGATACAATACATTACTCATTATTAATTAAAGTATTTCTCCCTAGAGATAGGTTATATAGTCTTAGTTAGTTTTCTTTGTTTATGATTTAGAAGCAAGAGAGGTAAGACGAGAGGTAAGAACCTGTGCATCACATTGTGACACTCCTCGTTATCTCTATCGACTACATTTAGCTAGGAACTTGCATATCATACCTAAACATAAAATTAAAAAACACAATTAAACAATGGACCGGGCCGCAACCACTAAAATAAGTATTTTAACTGTTACTTGACCTACGGTAGTCGGACCGTAAACCGGACGGATTCCCCATACCAAACAATAATGAGCTGACTGGAAACATTTATTGGGGAGAATCCTTACTGTTGTTACCTACGATTTTCCAGGCCTCAACATTTTTGGCGCTAGAAGGAGGGCCACCAGTGCATGGCTGGATGAGGAAGTCCATTTTCTCGAAATTTCCCCACCGCTGACAGTTCAGAGACTGGTATCCCGTAAAGACCTACTCCTGAATAAAAGACCATAGGGTATCTCTATCCCATTGATAATGAAGTAGTTGAATATTTAAGGAGGATTACGAGGGCATATGCAAAGAAGATTGGAGGGTTACCTATTATCCCTGGTTTACTTAGAAGAGAGTATCACAAGAAGGACCGTCCTCAATTGGAAGATTCGGTGTTGGTAGAAGATCTTGAAGAATTGATAGAAACATCCTTGCAAGAAGTTGTCCAACCTCTAAATCAGTTCGGTCCAGATTCCCCTCACTGTTCTCCTTTTCGAACTCCTGTCCAGTCTCCTCCTCAATCTCCACTCAGAGTCATGGCCAACATGAATGCAAATCAGCCACCTCCACCACCTGCTTAGAGGGATAGATCTCCTTTAAACCTAACACCTCCATTGCATGCTATGCCTTAGAATTTTGACAAAGTCTTACCCAAGTTTGAACCAAATGAAGGAATTCTTGTGGATGACCATTTGCAGAGTTTTTATCTGGATTTAGAAGGATTGCAAGTAGCATAACATGAAAATGTAGTCTATATATTATTCCCGCATACCCTGAAGGGAAAGGAAGCTTCATGGTACTTTTCCCTGCCAGCAAACTCAATCACAAATTGGAATATTTTTGAGAGACTGTTCAGAAACAAATACAGAATCTAGAAAACTCACACAGCTTTAATGAAAGGTTTGATTGCCTTAAATAATGAAAAGAAAGAAAGGGTACATAATTTCACTCAGAGGTTTCTTTCCTACCTGAATAACTTCGATGCAGCTGATAAACCAAATGAGCATGCCCTAATTGAGTGCTATACCTCAACTCTTGGGCATGATCTAGCCATGTTTTCCAAGAGATCGGTTAGGACCACTTTGGTAGATACTTATGAAGAAGCTGAGAAGGTGGAGGAAAAAATGGAGAGTATAGAACACTATCCTATGCAGTCAGATGAAAAATATTATGGAAACAAAAAGCCTCTATTATTGACTAAGCCTAAGGATAAGTGATTAGAGGAGTTAGATGGGGTGGTGAAGATGATGCAAGATTTATCAAACAAGGTAATTGATTTGGAAAAAGAGAAGGAGGCCCATAAACAATACAAGCCTTATTATAAAAAGAGAGAAGACAACAGTCAACCCAAGCCTCCCCCACATAGTCCATCGGCCATGAATTTGGTAGATGTAGGAATGGATAATTTATGTACTTTCCATCAACAACCCCATTCTGAGAAGAATTTCCCACAGTGGATAAATTCTATGACCTTAGTGATGAACCAGTTATTGGATTCTAAGTTGACAGAAACTATGGAGGAAAAAGAGAAAGACCATGAACCAATAGAAACACAAGAAGAAGACACCTTGGTTTTATGGGATTGTGTTTCTATGTTCAACATAGAATATGAAAGTTTCCCTGAGGAGGAATAAATGCCAGAGACAAATGTTACAACAAGAAGTCGGAATCCTTTAAAAGAAGATAACTTGATACTTCCCAAGATTAAGAAACTTCAAGAGAACATGAAGAAAATAAAGAACAACACTCCAACTGTTAACATACCTGAGTTTTTCATTTCAAGACAGAACTCCAAGAAAGTTAGTATGCATGTAAAGCCTACTGAAAATAAAGCTGAGAATTTTAAGAAGATTTTGACTAAACATGAAATAGGATATGACATTGTGGAAGACATTAAAAAAGATAAAGCAAATATCTCTGTTTTTGAAATGTGCAATCTTCCCCAATAGAAGGAAAATATCTTAAAATCACTTAAAACACCCATGAAGGAACCTCAAAATGATAACCAACCCGAGGAAGAGATTGGTGAAGCAAGTTTAGGAGGAAAGTCTAAGTATAGAACTCCAGACTTTTTTCTAAATTTTGAGATTTTCAATTACAATGTGCATAATTGTTTGGTGGACTTAGGAGCATCAGTCAATGTCATGCCACTTTCAGTTTGCAAGCAAATAAATGGTCAACCTAAACCAACTACACGCCAAGTTCTTCAATTAGACAGAACAACAGTGAAAGTGATAGGAGAAATGGAAGATGTCATGATCCATTTGTCCACATATGAGAGGGTATGTCATTAAATAGACATTGTTGTAGCAGATATCCCGGATAATTATGGTTTGGTTTTGATCCAGGATTGGTCAGCAAAATTAGAAGGATATTTTGCATTAGATTGGTCACATGTGTGGTTTCCCTATAAAGGATGTCAGAACCAACTAAAGGTGTTGAGAGAATCTCAAATGAAGTATAATGTGACTCTATTGGAAGGCAAGAATGAGCCAGTAAACTCTGTGTTGGGAAACTATTTTCTCGAATTGGAACCTGGAAATTACCAAGCCGAAGAAGCCAGCAGTATATCATATACCTAGCCCAATCTCCTTCAGTTCTCGCGGGCTGATAAGATTGATTGTAACATAGTAGATTTAGTTTCAGATGTAGTTAGCAATTCAAATTTGGTAGGAGTAGAAAGTTTTTGGAATCTTTATTTCGATGGTTCTAAAACATTGGAAGGATGAGGAGTTGGTTGTGTCCTGATCGATCCATAAAAGAATAAACATTTTCTTTCATGTAGATTAGAATTTGAATGTACAAATAACACAGCCAAATATGAAGCATTAGTCCAGGGAGTAAAGAAAGCAATATAATGAAAAGTGAAAAATTTAAAAGTGTACGGGGATTCTGAAATCATTGTTAAACAATTACAGAACAAAATACATTGCATTTCACCACATTTGAAAGCCTACCAAAATGAGGTTTGGGATTTATTGATAAATTTTCATGCAGTCAATATTGTTTCAATTCCTAGATTAAAGAATGCAGCAGCTGACTTATTAGCTACTTCAACTGCAAGACTACTAGTACCTTTGAATAATAGATTCTCCATTGAATTGCTTTTCAAGCCTTCTGTTCTAGACAACATTACCAATCTAAGGGTGTTTGAGAATGACCAGCAAATATTGGAATGTTTAATGAATGATGATACTATCAAAGGAGCCATAATAGATTATGAAGAACATCAAGCAAACCTACAGAATGTCAATTTCATTCCTAAAGGAGTCAGAACTCTAGAACAGATGTTCGATCTAGATAACAAGTTCATAAAACCAGTGAATGTCAAGACCCACAGTTCATCCTTACAATTCGAACTGATAAATCTAGGGACAGAGGCTGAACCCAAATATGTAAATTTGGGAAAATGTTGTTCACCCAAAGAGAAGAGAAAATTCATCAGTTTATTCAAAGAGTACAAAGATGTATTTGCTTGGACTTACGAAGACCTAAAGACCCATGACACCAAAATTATACAACATGTGATTCCAATCAAAGTTGGATTCAAACCTTATCAGCAGCCTCTAAGAAAGATGCATCCAAAACTAGAACCCCTAATTCAAAGTGAGGTAAAAAAGCTGCTAGATGCTAAAATCATATTTAAAGTCAGACATTCATAATGGGTCTCTAACTTGGTACCAATGAGGAAAAGGTCTGGAGAGATCAGACTTTGTGTTGATTTTAGGAATTTAAACTATGCTTCAGATAAAGATAATTACCCCATCCCATCAATGGAATAAATACTACAAATGGTCTCAGGGTCCGAATTGTTTTCGTTGTTAGATGGATTCTCTAGTTATAATCAAGTATTAGTAGCAGAATAAGATAGGCTCAAGACCACTTTCAGAACCAAGTGGGGGACTTTTGTGTATAGGAGGATTCCCTTTGGACTAATTAATGATGGAGAAACTTTCCAAAGGGCTATGGATATAGATTTCCATGGTCTGATTGGTCGTAGTGTTGTGGTCTATTTAGATAATATTACAATATTTTCAAAGAAGAGGGAAGAGCATGCATTTCATTTGAAACAGATTTTTGAGCGTTGCAGGAAATATGGCATTTTGTTAAATCCTAAGAAATGTGTATTCGCAGTCATAGAAGGAAAGTTATTGGGTCATGTTATTTCTAAAAAAGGGATCTCCATAGACCAAGAAAGGATTAAAGCCATAGAACAGATCCCTTTTCCCCATAATGAAAAAGGTATGCAATCTTTTATGGGGACAATCAGTTTCGTGCGAAGGTTTGTGCCATACTTTGCTCAAATCGTCAAACATTTACAACAAATGGTTAAGCAGAGTGTGTAGTTCAAATGGACTGATTCGGAGAAGAATGCATTCAACAAGATCAAGATATCTATTGCTCATGCACCATCACTCAAAATTCCAAATTTTGAAAAGGATTTTATTTTGTACACTTCCGCTTCCGATGATTCATTAGCAGCAGTGCTTACGCAGAAAGAGGATGGGGGAGATGAGTACCCCATATCATTTATGAGCACTGGTTTGCAAGGGGATGAATTGAACTATCCCACGGTTGATAAACAAGCTTATGTAGTTTTTAAGGCAGTAAAGCAATTCAGGCCATACATACTTAAGCATCGCACCAAAATAATAGTCCCACACCCAGCGATACGATCCCTTTTTGTACAAAAAGAACTAGGAGAAAGAAGAGGCAACTAGGTGACTGATTTACAAGAATATGATATTGAATTCAAACCAACAACCATAGTTAAAAGACTAGGACTCTGTAAATTAATGGCTGAGGGTCAAAACAATGAAGATAACAGTTGGGATAATGAAGCTAAATTACACATGATGGATGGATGTCCTCTATTCACAACTCCAGACTCCTGGTATCGGTATTTAGTCCATTATCTTCAAGAAGTATATTTGACGAAGCATTGGAGTCCCAAGAAAAGAAGAGCATTACATCTGAAATCATCCTTATATCATATTATTGATGGAGTGTTGTTTATAAAGAACTACGATGGAGTCTTTCTCAAATGCTTGGAACGTGAAGATGCAAAGAAGGTTGTAACAGAATTACATGATGGACCCGGTGGAGGTCACGTTTTAGGAGACACAACAGCACACAATATTCTCAGAGCTAGATATTATTGGCTGACATTGTTTAAATATGCTCATGCTCATGTTAGAAAGTGTGATACTTATTAAAGGAGCATTGGGAGGCAAGCCAAAGCAGCAGGACAATTGTAACCAATGATTATCTTGGAACCATTCGAGTAATGGGGAATTGACATTATCAGAGAAATCAATCCAAATTTTTCATTGCAACATAAGTACATTCTGACGGCAACCAATTATTTCACCAGATGGGTAGAGGCCATTCCGTTACAAAAAGTAAACGATGATGCAGTAATGGATTTCTTGCAGAACCACATTATGACCAGGTTTGGGGTTCCAATTTCCCTGGTTTTTTATAATGATTCATATTTTTCATCTATTAAATTGACTACATTTGCTAATGAAAAAGGAATTAAGCTACACTATTATGCAAACTACTACCCGCAAGGAAATGGTTTGGCTGAATCCACAAATAAAAACCTGATTATAATTTTAAAGAAAACAATGATAGAAAATCAAAGGAGCTGGCATCTAGCTTTTCCTAATGCACTCTGGGCTGATAGAGTCACACCCAAGAACTCCTTAGGTGTGTCACCCTACACTCTTGTCTATGGGAAAGTAGTTATCCTCGCTCCTAATATTCTGTTTCCATCTTCCAGACTAGCCTAAGACTCTAGTGGTATTGATAATGAAGTTCTACAAATCCGAATTTATAATCTGTTGAAGTTAGAGGAGTCCAGGTCCAAATCCCAGGAAAGGTTCAAACATCAACAAGAAATGGTGAAGAGATGGTTTGACAAACACAAAGCTGGAAAAAAGGAGTTCGAGGTCAGTGATTTGGTTCTTAAGTGGGATCACCTGCATGATGAGAAGGGAAAGCACAATAAATTCCAGCAACTATGGATAGGCGCTTTTCAGATTGCAGCAAAGATTGGCCCCTCAACTTACAAGTTGCGAGACTTACAGGGGCGGTAGGAGAAATTACCAGTAAATGTTTTAGTTCTCAGGCCTTATTTTTCTTAATGGTTTTGATTTTGTTTTTCTTGTACATAAATAAATGGTTTGATTTGTTTTGTTTTCTTTAGATTAATTTCAGTTGTTTTATTTTTACTTGCTCAAGTTTGATTGCTTGTAAATCTTGGTTTGTTTATGTTTCAATAAATCAGCATGACTTTTGGTTTTGGAGTTCATCAGAGTTCTGGATAAACTGAAATATTTGATCAAATACTACCTGTTATTTACCCATACACAATGTTTAAGGATTCTTCAAGACTAGTAGATTAGTTGAATGGATTATGAACACATTGAAGTCTTTCTTAATCCCTGTAAAATAACTAAGGATAGAAAATTCTAGAGTACTATTTTGAGGCTCCATTCATTTCACACTAAAGACTGTCCTAAGGGTGTAACATCAAAAGACCCATGGAAAGGAAGCAGGGTAAACAGTGTATTATATTTAAATGATCCCATGCCACAGTAGAAAGACAAAAGGCTAACAAGAGTCAAAATCTCCCAAGAAGCAAAACACATGCTGATCCACATTAGTGTGAATAAGATTTCCAAATTTCTTCTCCATCCGTCGGTTAAAATCAAAATATCTCTCACACAAAAGGGCACTATGGATAGAGGGGCCTGAATTAAAATTCAGAAAGAAAGCAATTAGGGAGGACTAAAAAAGGACAAAAGTCTCGAAGCACCAAAAGAGTGCAAATTGGCATGGGAATGAGGAACAAATGGATATATTTGTTTACCATATGTTACAATCCCGTGGTGTCTAAGTTGGAAGGTATGGAAAAAGTAGAGGTAAAATAAAACTCATATCTTTGGCCTCGGAAGAGTTATCAAGACTTTTAAAATCCCGGTTTCCCTTCTTAAACTTGGACTATCATCAATGTTTAAAGTTCATAAATATTGCATTCTAGAAATCTAGATAGCTTGAAGAAATCTAATAAATTGATACCAACGAAACAGGCTGTTGTCTCAAAGGATAAGTCACTCATAGATCTGTGTCCTCCAATTAGTTGCCAACTGTTGCAGCTGCAACTTTTTTTTCCCCAAAAAATTTTGATTTTTAGAGTCCCCCCTCTTGCATTTAGTACTTAGAAGGTTCAGGAATCCTAGGACTCAACTACAATTTTCCCCGTGACAAAAAAAATTTTGAAAAATTTGACTGTTTTGTTGCTTATATCGGATGCCTAGTCAACTAGATTTCTGATACATTGAATGCATAGTCAACTAGCTTTTCGATACAACGGATGCGTAGTTGACTACCATTCTAGTACGCCCATTGAGAGCCTTCCAAAGTTTGATCCAATGTATCAAAAATCATTTCGTCTATGGTCTCGGAGACAGTCTATCGATTTTTTGAAAGTCTAGTATGAAACATCTCCGATGAGTCGAGTTTTGGTTTAACTATCTTTCTTTGATATCCGGTTAAGTTGGAGATCTCACCATTGGTTGCGTATATGGGAATGAGTCAAAAGTTTAGGGGTTTCACTGGACGACGTTGCAGAGATCTAATGTTGAATCTATCTGCAACTTCACGATGTCCTCATCGATACCGAGATAGGTTATTGCTTATGTATTCCGATTTATTTCTCCCATCCAATGTACCGGGTAGAAAGAGATGAGTCGATCCAATATTGCAGATTTCCACAAGCTTATGATTCCGACGGTGGGTTAAATTTATTTCCCGCCACGTTATATGATCACTCCTACGGTTGAGATTATAAAGCCATAGATTTGGGATGAGGTGTCATTATCACCGTGGAGGTTATCCAGTTGATTCCACGCAGTTTTCGATCACCTGTACGATTCCTTTTCCAGCAAAGGTCGTTGTCTGTCCTGGTCGCCCACCACATCATCTCCAGGTAGGATTCGCTCAAGTTTTTTATATGCCCAGTATTATTACTTATTTCCGACCGCATGGGTTGATAGGATTAAGTTTTTATGTGGGAGGGTTAGGTATTTTTATGCGGGAGGGGTTTTTGTTTTCCTGCAGTGGGGGTTTTTTCTCTAAGGTTCAACCTGTTTCTTGGTAAATGTCATTTCTTCGGCCGGTTATTTTCTCAACCAGTCCCTACACGGCCATGAATGCATTGTCGACATTTGTTTGGGAAGCTAGGGTAGGGTGCAGACGAGCGTTTCATCATCTACACCGCCCCTCTTATTCTTGCGTCGTTTTAAACCATAGTCTGTGTGGCCATGTATTAAGAGATGATGTATTCCCGTGGGATGTAGGAGAGGTGCACAGAAGATCAGGGGTTTTGGGAGTTTTTAGCGGTCTACAGTTTTAGGATTTGTGCTTTTTCCTCAGTCGGGTTTGCTACCCAAAGGGAGCAAGGTAGTTGTGAAGATCCAAAGTTTTCCCTAACATAGGTTTTCGTAAGCTAGGGAAGATAGGTTTTGTCGGTTTCTTGTTGTTGCTTCTTGTACTAAAGCCTGTTTATTTGATAAAAGAAGTTATTCAACATGCATATTGATGGGGTGGTAATATTCTGATTGTTTTTATTGTTGTTTGCAATACATAGCTTGCTATGAGTGAATAGACTAAAATCATGTTGCATGATTGTTACAGGCTAATCATCAACACAACAATATGCCATGAAAATAGAAGAAGAAGGCTCAAGTAGCGAAGGAGAAACCTGAAGTGGAGATAATAACCAAAGTGAAGGTTGTTTATGAAGATACTAAAGCCATTACTGGATTTGAGCCCGAGTATAAATGGGGGGAGGTATGCAGAATGAATTCAAACCAAAGTGTTCCAGAAGCTAGTTTTGAAGATATGCTTATATATGCAAATATTGAGAGATCAGCCATCATGAAAGTGGCTACCAAACCTGAAATTTTCCCATGTTCAGAGGTGATAGGGTGGATTCTGCCTAGGGCAGATGTAACTAGGATGATACTGGCCAATACCGAGAAGTAGGGTTATGCTGCATATAGCCCAGCCTATGTATCCATGGCTTATAATTTACCAACACCACAAACCTATTTGACTAAAAGTTGGTTAATGGAGCTAAGTCTAGACATGGTGGAAACAATTAAGAAAATGATGATCCCAGGTAAAAACTTCCGTACAAGGCCTTCTGGAGAGTACGAAACATCAACTCTCTACACTCCATACAGGTTCATCGTTTTGATGTTAATAAGATTTTTTGGGAGGGCTAATGGAAAAAGCTTTTAAAAAGGTTGGGTACCAGTTATATTTTTTGTGGCCACCCAACGTACAATCTTTAATTGGGAAAATATAGTGTCCAATAGCCTGTCAACTTGTATAAGTGCAGCATTGGGAGGAGTGTCCCAGAAGAAGACAAAATTTTACATGAGTTTGATATTGATTGATTGCATTTTATGTACTCATCCATTCCCAGCATTAAAGTGGCAATGGGATAAAGACCGGGCCCCTGTGTATGATTCCTATAAATTATTTTGGGTTCACAAATATTATAGCCATTACAATGATATTTTTAAGAACTTCATCATGCCATTGTATACATTAATTTTCGTGGTAGAATGTAATTGTGTGTCAGAGGAAGCCTTGGAACTTGTGCAAAACAACGGAAACTATTATTTGACAGAAGAAGGTTTATAGTGTTAGATTTTTATCATTCAAGATAGCATTATCTTAGGATATTTAACTGAAAGAATAACAAGCACAGCAATCAAACACAAAAGACAATAGACACAAATATTTTCCTCGGGGAAACCATAAAGGATAAAACCCCACAACTTCCTTAGAGATAGAATCAACACCATAATAAAAACCCCAAAACAGCAAGATGATCTCCCAACAGTAGTAGTCTCTCTCTCTCTTGTCCCAACAACTTCTTCTCTCTCAATTATGTGCTACAACTGAGTGTGAGTTAATGTGTGATAAATAGAGAGACTCACTCTCTATTTATACTAATTCTCGACTTGACAATAACTCACTAGGGCCGACTTCTCTAGGAGAGTCTAATAACCCTTGATCAATAGGAAGGGTTACCCTCTATGACTTTACATGATTTGTTTACATTATTGAATCTCCCAATAGGAACATCGGGGCATGGCATGACTCAATTACATTGTAGATACTTCCCAGAATAAACATCGGGGTACAATACATAAAATACACAAGTGAATACATTTCAAAGTTACAACTGCATCAACACTCCCTCTTAACTAGGAAGGTATTCTCTCGACACAATTTATCAGCACAAGTATTCTTCTCTGTATCCACTAGATCATCATCGAGTTCTCGTGATCTTCATATTCAAGTCATCTTCATTACTAGATCTGGATCATCACTTGATCTGGATCATCACTCGATCTGGATCATCACTCAATCTGGATCATCACTGTATCTGGATCATCTAGCCATGTGGGGAACACATCCCGCATCCATGCTAGAAGGGCTCAGCACTTATATCCAGCCATGTGGGGAACGCATCCTGCATCCATGCTAGAAGGGATCAACACTTATATCTAATCATGTGGGAACACATCCCACAGTCTCCTCATAATGGCTCTGTACTTATATTTGATCATGTGGGAACACATCCCATAGTCACATTAGAATGGCTCTACACTTACATATGATCATGTGGGAACACATCCCACAATCACATCAGAATGGCCCTGGACTTAGATCTAATCATGTGGGAACACATCCCACAGTCACATCAGAATGGCCCTGAGCTCCAGGCTGAGTATTCCTGGTAATTGATTAGGTACCTCCATTCTCCCAGAGAATGGCCTTCAACGCTTATATCTGATCATGTGGGAACACATACCATAGTCACCTCAGAATGGCTTAGCACTTACATCTGACTATGGAAGGAACCAATCCTCTCACCATGTCAGAATGGCTCATGAACTCATCACTTCCCCTTGGAGGGAACCTCGATCTGGAGAACACCAAGATTCTCCCTGAAGTACTCAAACTTCACTCTAGCCAATGTCTTAGTCAACATCAGTTATCTATTCGTCCGTCGCAACATACTGGAGCTTCAGTTCTCCTCTCTGCACCATATCCTCGATATAGTGATATTTGATCTCGATATGCTTTGACTTGTCATGGAACACTGGGTTCTCAGACAACTTCACACAACTCTGGTTGTCGCAATATATACGAGTAGCATCCAACTAGAGATCAAATAAATCAGACAATATCTTCCTCAAACATACTACCTCGTAACTAGTTGAACAAGCTCTAACATACTCTACTTCAGTTGTACTCAGTGCCACGCAAGACTGTTTCCTGCTAAACTAAGAGATCATACCTGATCACATACTGAAGCAACACCCTGAAGTGCTCTTTCTATCGATGGCACTGCCTACCCAATCTTAATCAACATAACCTTCGAGGTTAATCTTTTGATCAACCTTATACTTGATCCCATAGTCAACTGTACCCTTTAGGTACCTCAGAATATGCTTTGCAGCAATCAAGTGAACATGTCTCGGATCTGTCAAGAACTGGCTTAAGTGTTCACAGCAAATAAAATATCTGATCTCGTATTCGTCAGGTACATCAATGACCTAATCATTTAACGATACATCGTACCATCAACCATCTTTGATGAAGCATCACTTAGAAGCTTCAAATTCAATGCCATGGGTGTGGTCATGGCCTTGCAATCCATCATCCCGAACCTCTTCAAGATATCTACTGCATAGTTCCCTTGTCCGAGGGAGATTCCATCTGCATTCTGCCACACCTCCATGCCTGGAAAATAGTGCATCATACCCAAGTCCTTCATTTCAAACTTAGCATCAAACTTCCTCTTTGTATCGACAATCAACCCATCCATACCTGTTACAAACAGATCATCTACATACAACAGGAGTATCACAATGTTCCCATCTTCAACCTTGTAGTAAAGGCTGGAATCTGCTTTACTTTTGGTAAAGCCCAAACTGAATAGGAAGCTATCAATTCTGTCATACCATGTCCTAGGTGCCTGTTTCAAACCATACAGGGCTTTATTCAATTTACACACATGACTCTCCCTATCATGTGTCTCAAAACCGAGTGGTTGCTCCACATACACTTCCTCTTCCACTACACCATTCAAGAAAGCAGTCTTGACATCCATCTAGTGTATCTTCCATTTCATCACTGCAGCCAGAGTAAGTACTGATCTGATGGAAGTGTATATGAATACAGGTGCAAAATTTTCTTCATAATCTATTCCTTCTTTCTAGGAGAAGCCACGAGCCACAAATATTGCTTTATATTTTTCTATGCCGCCGTCTGCAGCATGCTTGATCTTGTAGATCCATTTGGAAAGTACAATAGACTTCCCCTTTGGTCTAGGGACAACATCCCAGACATCATTCTTCATGATCAATTGATACTCTTCGATCATAGCATCCTTCCATTCTTTCCTTTCTGTCGCTTCTTCATAGTTGGAAGGTTCTTTATCGATGAAGTCACATAATAACCGGAGCAGGGCCTGGTTCTTTTCCTTTCTCTATGTATCTCTTCTGGAGCCCCATATCTTTCTGCACCTTGGATAGCTTGTCATACCCAAGAAGGTTTCCTCTTATCAGGATTCTTCTCCTGAAGTGGATCTACAGGTTCTTGAGGTTCTTCTATTTCTCGATCTTCTTCTTGAATGTATTCATTCATGGTTGTGTCATGAATTCTAGGTACTTTTGTTTCTTCAAGTTATTCAACAACTCTCTTTCTAGATTTGTTGTAAGCTGAGTCTTCGTCAAATTTTATGTCCATGATGATGTCAATCTTCTTGAATCCTGGGAAGTATATTCTATAATCCTTCGAGCTTTCAGAGTATCCCACAAATATACCCTTCCTTCCTGAAGGATCTAAATTTGTCCTCTTTTCTTTCAGAATGTCTATGTACACTGGACAGCTGAATATTCTGAGATGGCTGACTTCTGGTTTCTTTTTGAAAAAGAATTCTTCAGGCGTCTTGTTCTCGAGTACTCTGTGTGGAGTACGGTTCTGTACATACACCGTTGTTCTAGCAGCTTCTACCCATAGATGCATGGGAAGATGTTGATCATGAAGCATGGCCCTTGCAGCTTCCATGATCATTCTATTATTCCTTTCTGCAACCCCATTCTGTTGCGGATTATATGGAGTGGTTAACTCCCTTTTAATCCATGAATCTTTGCATAATGCTTTGAATTCATTTGATGTGAATTCTCCACCATTATCTAATCGAAAGGTTTTGATCTTATTTTCTATATGGTTCTCGATCAAGGATTTGAATTCATTGAACTTGCTGAATACTTTATCTTTGTTATTCAAGAAGTATATACATGTCTTCCTAGAAAAATCATCAATAAAAGAAACATAATATACATACCCGCTTAATGAACTAGATGACATCGGACCGCATACATCGGAGTGGATGATTTCCAAGATTCCTTTTGCCTTGCTCTCGCTACTTGGAAATGTCTTCTTTGTGTTCTTTCCTTTCGCACATCCTTTGCAGACACCATCATGTTTTTGCTGAATTTCTGGAAGACCTTCAACAACTTTGCTTGCAAGTGGTAGTGCTCTGTAATGCACATGTGCAAGCCTTCTATGCCAAATTTCATTTGGTTCTACTGAGTCATGAACCAAAGCTTGTTCTGGTTGGCCCTTCAATTTGTATAGACCTCCCTCTTGTTCCCTAATCACTACTACATCATCAATAGTCTTTCCCTTTGGCCACATGAGAACTTGGCCATCTACAAATGCAACCCTCATGCCTTTTGCATCCAATCCAGATATGGAGAGGAGGTTCTTCTTTAGTCCTGGTACAAATAAGACATCCTTCATCGTCGTAGACTTTCCAGAGTCTAGATTATAGAAGGATTCCCCACTACACTTTATTGGATACTGATAGTCATCTCCAAGTTTCACCTTGTGGGGTGATTCATGTTCTGATAGTTTCACAAAGGATTCTTTGAATCCCGTCATATGTTTGGAAGCCCCATTGTATATAAGCCAATCATTGCTTCCATGTGTGATGTTTTCCATGAGAGCAGAAATCAAGACATATTCTTCATCACTTGAAGAATCATCACTTTCTTGCTTGATTCTCTTTGTTGTGGCCCGGTTCATCATCTTTTGCAGCATGAGCATGATGTCTTCTCTTGTTTCCCTTCTTATTATGAGAGTTATTTTTGTTTCTAGGACAATCTTTAGCAAAGTGTCCTCTTTCATCACATGTATAGCATTTAAATTTAGATAAATCTCTTCTAGTATTATCTTTCTGGTGGAAGTGCTTACCTTTGGGGTGATGAGATTTTCTTCTGCTTTTCTTGGAGTGTATTGTAAGAGCTTTATATTCACTTCCCATCTTTTCTTCTCGAGCTAATATCTGAGCTTCTTCTTGTGAGCATTCTTCCCATAGTCTACTAAAATTGACTAGCTTCTTTCTGGCACAGATCCCTTGAATAAAGGAGTCCCATGATCTAGGGAGACCATTCAAGTTGGTCATCACAATTTCCGCACTCTCCACTTCTTCATCTATTGCTTCAAGTTGTTCCCTGATCTAAGAGACTCTTGAAAAGTAATATTGGATGGTTTCTGCATTATGGATCTTTACATTCTTCAATTGGTTTCTCAGAGTCGTCTTCTGATTTATGTTCTTCCCTTCAAACAGTTTGGTCAGGGCATCAAACATAGCTTTAAGTGTCTTTAGGGAGGACACTTGTGGTATGAGGTGATCCTTGATTGAATCAGCAATAATCCTCTTAGACATGACCAATTTCTTCTTGTGTAAGGCCTTAGCTTCATCTCCCTCTAAACTGGAACCTCTTCATTGATGTAAGAGTCCAACTCATTCTCTTCCAGGACCAGGGAGATCCTATACTTTCAGGATCGGAAGTTATCAGCTCCCTCAATATTTTCATCAAGCTTGGTATGATGAGACATCTTAACTAAGAACCTCAAATGGAAATACAAAATATTTAGATCTTACCAGGTCAAGATGTTAGAACTGGATCTTGAGCTGAATTTCTGCAGAGCTGGTTCAAGAGCAGATTAGGGTTTGACTTTCTCGGAGTTTTGCCCGACCAAAAACTTTGATCTTGATCTCTAAACTTTGATTTTGAGGAGGATATCAATCCAGGCATGGGATCACTCAAAAATTCCACTTATGTGGAAAGCCCTAATTTTTGGCAGTAGTGTCAAGTCGAAAACTGAAAATGCTTAGAATCAGATTCTGCTTCGACAAAAAGATGCGCCATAGAGAGGAGAGTCATCCCAACCTTCTTTTGCTGAAAATCTATGGAGAGAGATCCAGAAAATAGGAAGCCCTAGTTTCCGCAGCTGCATAGTGTCTTCTCAGGTTAGCTCTGATACCATGTTATATTTTTATCATTCAAGCTAGCATTATATTAGGATCTTTAACTGAGAGAATAACAAGCACAACAATCAAACACAAGAGACAATAGACACAAATATTTTCCTCTGGGAAACCATAAAGGAGAAAACCCCACAACTTCCTCAAATATAGAATCAGCACTAGAAGCAAAACCCCAAAATAGTAAGATGATCTCCCGATAGTAGTACTCTCTCTCTCTCTTGTCCCAACAACTTCTTCTCTCTCAGTTATGCGCTACAACTAAGTGTGAGTGAATGTGTGATAAATAGAGAGACTCACTCTCTATTTATACTAATTCCTGACTTGACAAAAACTTACTAGGGCCGACTTCTCTAGGAGAGTATAATAACCCTAGGGCCCCACAACTGCGGGGACTTTAACCCTTGATCGATAGGAAGGGTTACCCTCTATGACTTTACATGACTTGTTTACATTATTGAATATCCTGATAGGAACATCGGGGCATGACATGACTCAATTACATTATAGATACTTCCCGGAATAAACATTGGGGTACAATACATAAAATATACAACTGAATACATTTCAAAGTTACAACTACATCAACATATATTTAAGAATGTAGGGTGGTTCAAGAGCCCCTTCCCTTCTACCGAAGTATGCTACAGACTATGTGATCCATAAAGAGGCTGTGAGACAATTGTACATTGATGGGGTAGGAAATTTCCTTTTTGAGCAGAAGAAGGAAGTATATCCCGCAGTTCCCTTTTTTGTAGGAAGTTACAAATTTTCCAGGGTAAAAACTACAACGGAGTTTGTTAAGGAGTTAGAGTATTTTCACTTTGGTGAAATGAATTTTCATAGGAATGACTTTGAAAATAAGGTGGCTGATTATTGCACAGCAATTGGAGTGCATTTTGAGTATACATATTTCTGGCATAAAGATGAAGAGATCTTCCAAAATGCTAAAAACATGACAGCTTTAAGTAAAAGATTCAAATAGAAGATAGCTACTGTTGGAGGAAAAGGCAAAGCCACTGATAAACTAAAAAGGCAAGAAGAAGAGGAAGTAAAGAAGAGACAGCAAGAAGCTAACAGGTTATCACAGGAAGCAGAGGACTGGCTACGAGCCGAAGAAGAAGAAAAGAGAAAGACAGCTGAAGAGGCGCTAAAGAAGATAGAAAAAGAAAAGAAAAGAAAAGAAGAAGAAGAATAATAAATTTAGAGAAGGCAGGAAGAAAGTGAAGGATTTAGATTAGAAGATGCTAATAAAGGAAAGGAGCCAACAAAATAGGCATGTGAAGGATTAATATAAGAAACACAATAAGAACAAGACCCTGCTGATCCATGACAGACTCAATTTGATATCGACCCATTCGAACCTATTGTTCCTTCTAGTAGTATAGCAGGAGGGGATCCAGTGTCAATATCTAGGATTGAGTTAATTAATTTTATTCCCACTGAAGGGGATGAGGTACTTGATTTAAACACTATCTTCTACGACAAGGTAAAAAAGAGGATTGTTAAACGAAAAGAGAAGAAGGTGAACACTGGAGGCAAGACAGGAGTGATGGTGACTGATAAAAAAGTGGTTCACGGTACCAACAAAGATCCATGATTAATAGCGAGGGCTAGGGTAGCTCTATCACTATCCACTAAAGATAATGTGGACAGAATCATGACAGATCTAGAATAGTCTCAGAAAAAGGTCACACAATTGAAAGAGACCTTGAAAGGAGAAAGGAGTGAAAGTCAGAGTTTGAAAAGGAAGTATGAGGATATGATCAGTGAAGTTGAGGTATCCAAGGCAAAGTCTCAAACTCTATAGGTAGATAAAGATTCTTTGGTACTATCTACAGGAAATATAGAAAAGGAGTCTCAGGCCACCTTGGAAGATTTTGGGAAACTACAGCAAAGATATCAGGTTTTGGAAGTCGAAAGAGATCATCTGAGGCTATCAATTGAAGAGTTGAATAAGGAAAATGGAAATTTAGAAGATAAAGTAACAGAACTGGAGGTACAAAGGACCACTGTAGAAGGGAAAGCCAAGCTATATGAAACTCAGATAGTAGCCTTGGAAGATCAAAAGAAGTCGGTAGCAGTTTCATTGAAGACAACTATGGAGCAGAAAGATGATGTTGAACCTTTAAAGAAGCATGCTCTTAGGCTTTGAAATAATATTCATCAAATGCAGCTACAGATGGTGGAAGAAAGGTTTAAGGTTCAACAGATAGAAATACGTTTGGAAGAAATTGTAAATACAACTTCTTATTTTTTGGACAGGACACATGATATCTTAGAAACTCTACAGGGAAGGATGACATGGGTAGAAACAAATAAGGAACCTCCCGCAAATGTACCTGTCAAAGACATGGAGCCGATAAAGCTGGAATAGGAGCTGATCGAGTTTGCTAGCAAAGCAGCAGAAGAACTAATAAAGACAGTGAGGAAGATGAAGAATTCCTGTGCCGAATTCTGTAGGAGAGTAATTCTTTTTTACAATCGGTGTCAAACCTATGCTGGAAGGAGATTAGAAGAGCTGCCAAAGCATGAAATATTTTTTAAACAATTACAAGAATGATGCAACGAAGATGGACATGCCATTAAGCAAGTAAAGGAGTTAGATGAAAAGGTACTTAATACTGAAATAGCACATGTGGTTGTTAGTAGTCACTTGCTGGAAGACCAACTTCACTTGATTCCTACCAGGGTGGCGGGTGTAAAATCCCAAGCTGCTAAGCACGAAATTACTATCATATTTCTCGAACCTTCTGGTTTCGAAAACATAGCCGCAAATGCAAATGCATGGAAGAAATTTATGAATGAGCAAGTTGGACCATCTTAGTTAGACTATCTAGAACTTTTGATGAATGATGTAATATATTGTATTTATCTTTTTGAATTCATAAGCTAAAAGACAAAATTTTGTAAATGAAAGGTTAGGGGAAGCCCAAAAGGAAACAAGGGCAGCTCAAAGGTTTTTCCTTCTTGTATAAATATAGGCAAGTTTCATATATTGAGGGACCTTTTTTCAAGCTCTCTTTGTGCAATATTATTGTAAGAAGAACTATTTCATCTTATAATAAAGAGTTATATTTTCGGCTAGAGAAAGCACTGTGGGGTTTCAAATGTTTGACATGGACTGGTTCGATGTGAACTACTTCTGTTTCATCTTGTTTTCATGAACTGTGAGATCGTTCTAACTTATGAATTCTTTCATGTTATGAATGTGCTCCTATTTATTTATGTGAAATTTCCACAATCATATCTGAGTAATGAATGTTGTAATTAACAATGAGCTATCTCTTTGTTTATCTATCTATTTATATTCATGTATTCAGAAATATTAATAGCTATCTGTAGTTTTCTAAATGCATGTGATACAATACATTACTCATTATTAATTACAGTATTGCTCCCTAGGGATAGGTTAGATAGTCTTAGTTAGTTTTCTTTGTTTATGATTTAGAAGCGAGAGAGGTAAGAACCTACGCATCACATTGTGACACTCCTCGTTATCTCTATTGACTACATTTAGCTAGGCACTTGCATATCATACCTAAACATAAAATTAAAAAATACAAATAAACGGTGGACCGAGCCGCAACCAGTAAAATAAGCATTTTAACCGTTACTTGACCTACGGTAGTCGGACCGTAAACCGGACGGATTCCCCATACCAAACAATAACGAGCTGATTGGGAACGTTTATTGGGGAGAATCCCTAATGTTGTTACCTGTGATTTTCCAAGCATCAACAGAACCAAGAGAAACGAGAAAAGAATAATACACCAGATATATGTGGTAAAACCCCAAATAGGGAAACCTCCGTGGAAAGGTATTGTATTCTTAATCTTCAGAAATATCTAATCTTTCAAGTAATCTCCTCTCCACATATGCTTCATAGATTTACAATAGCTTTACATTGCAATACACAAGATATGTACCCAAAGGCTCTCCTTCACCTCTATTATATATCAAGAGGTATGGAAGAGTTACATCCCAAAATACATGTGGGATAAATGATTTTCCACCTCTTTATATAATGAATGGTAATATGAGCATTTTTTCGATGATGCATGTGGGATAACTTATTTTACATAATATTAGAGTTATTTATGCCTTCCAATGCTAGATAAGACTTCTTATGACATCATACTAGACATCATTACACATGTAATATTAAAATTACACATTCCAGCAATCCCCCTTAATGATGACTGGGAGAACAATGCATATGTGGAGGAAGATGGAATTACATTAGCTTTCCCCCTTGATGACAACTTCCCTCTTTCTTAATAAACTACGAAGATACACGAACTTTGCTTCTATCATGGATTTGGTGAAAATATTGGTTGATTGCTTTTGTGTGGGACAATGATCCAAACAAATAACACCATCTGCAACAAGACCCTGATCCAAGTCAATGTGCTTAGTATTGGAGTGATACACTGAATTTCATGCAAGTTGAATTGCACTTTGATTGTCACGTATTAAATTGGTAGGAGACTTCCAAAGCAGTCCAAGATCTACGAAAACATGCTCAATCCACATTGCTTCTTTAGTTGCTTCCTTAGCTACCATGTACTCTACTTCACAAGAAGAAATAAAAAGAGCTCTTAACTTCTTAGTGGAACATGAAATCGAACATGAACCAAGCTTAAATATATATCATGTAGTAGACCTTTTATCTGAAGCATCGCCCTCTCAATCAGAATCTGTAAAGTTAAGAAGTGAAAATGTAGATATATACTAGAATATAAAACACCATAATGTATTGTCCCCTGTAAATATATGAGAATAATTTTTGCTTCTTTCCAATGAATTTCATGAAGATTTTGCATGAACCTCAAAACCATGTAGACTGCAAAAGAGAGATATGGCTTGATGTGTGTCAAATATATCAAACTCCCCACAAGTTGACAATACAATATGGCATCAATAGGAGGATTATCACAATCAACAACTAAATTTACACCGGACTGAAACGGCGTAGGAGAAGGCTTACAATCACTCATATCAAACCGAGCAAGTAAATATTTGCATACTTAGGCTCAGAAAGCAATATGCCATCATCCATATTCCAAACCTATAGACCCAAAAATAATGCAGTAGACCTAAATCAGCCATGTCAAATTCATTCTTTAGATTACTCTCCATTTCTTGTATAAATGTAAGTTGGCTACCAGTAAGGATGAGATCATCCACATAAGGTACCACAATGATGACATCATCACCAAAATTCTTAACATACATATTTGGATTAGATATATAGAGCTTGAAACCATTCTTCAAGAAACAACGATCATATATTTGAAACCAAGCTATATTTGCATGTTTAAGACCATATAAAGAGTTGTTCAATTTCCATACCAAACTTGAAGTTTTAACAATAATAAAACCAAGTGGTTGTTGCATATAAAAGTCTTCAAGAAGATAGCCATTTAAAAATGCACTCTTGACATCCATTTAGTGTAATTCCCATTGATAGGATGTAGCAAGAGAAATAATAATGCTTTTTGTGTTCATTTAGCAATGGGAGAAAAAATTCCAATATAGTCAATACCTTCTTGTTGAGAAAATATTTTTTCTACTAATAGATCTTTATGTTTTTCAATGTGCTCGTCTATAGTAAACTCTGGTTTATATATCCACTTATATCTAACTAAAGTATTTCATGTAGGAAGGGGAACAAAGTCCAAGTCTTGTTTTTCCTTAATGAGTCATACTCGGTAGACATGGACTTCTCCCATTCAGGTTTATCTTTAGCTTGAGCATAGGTAGAGGGGTCATGTGTAACCAATACTTTAGTCATAAGAGTGAATTCAGATCTAGTTCAACAAGTATATGAAGGAATACCAATCTAAGAATCTATGGATTCAAGAATTTTATAGACCCAAACATGAAGAGAAGTATTGTTAGGAACCACAACAGCAGATCACTTGAAGAAGGAGGTGTTTGAAGAAGAAAGTGAACAAAGATAAAGGATAGGTACAAAAAGAGAGAAAATGGTAATAGAGATAAAAGTAATAGAAGGTAAAGTCAAATTCAAGGTAACATGAGACTCAATAAACTTAGGAAAAAGAGAGATTACACAAACCTACAATCATAGACCTGCTATACTCTAATCTGCAACTAAACATAACCCTATACTCTATTCTCAATAAACATGTTAGATTTCACCTAGAATTTGTCACAAATTGTTTAGACTCTCTTCCAACTCAATCCTTCTCTGACCTGCAATCTTTCCCACATTTGTTTGGACTTTCTTCCAACTCAATCCTTCTCTGACCTGCAATCTTTCCCACTCTCTTCCAACTCAATCCTTCTCTGACTTGCAATCTTTCCCACATTTAGATATGTATTACAAGAATCCAATAGCGCTTCAGGAACACCATTGTGCTTTCCATGCACAACCAAACTCGCTGCATTCACGTTTCAACACATGCTTGATTCATTCCAGAATTTATGACCACAATAGTCATCACATTGAATGGCATCACTCATTTATGAAATACATATTTATAATGCTAAATCAAATGTATAAAACATAATGGAATTTGTATGAAAGCACTCACCATCTCTCATATAAAATAATTCCACTAATTCTCTCACATTCCACTTAATGTCTCTCCTCTCTTCATAAGCTTACACACTTACGTTACCTTCACACATCTCATAAATTTCTCGGCATGTTAACTCGGTTTCCCAACGAAATGTCAATTCCAGAAATGACGTTGGACTATGAATTCCAAGAGCTCGACACAGAATCCCCAGGTTGGTATACTTATATGTTTGTCTATTTTAGCAAATTAATGCTTCAGTCGAGCACTTCCAATTATGAGCTGAACGAATTAGAAACTAGGCGTTACCTTCAATAGCTGGCCAAATTGGGAGCTAATTTCAAATTCCATACGCTTCTAGGGACGATTCTCCCAGTCGATTAGCAGACCATGCGTACCTTATCTACTCTCAGGCTCAATATAACCTTTCACGATTGGAGAATTATAAAATTTATAAACTTGTTACATGATTTGAAACAATATAGCAAGAAATCATTTAAGGTACTGGAACCCTAAATAGGTTACCGAACCTCTTCGATTTTTGTTGTACTTGCATCTTCACCATGTGCTTCCATGAACGCATTTTCTACCACGCATTCTCCATTTCAACGTAGAGCAAATCCAAACCAATGCTATGGTCAGTTCAACGCTTTTATAACTGTATCGATCTCATCCTGTTGTGTTAAAATTCCTTTAACTGGTGTTACACAGAGACACCCATATTCAAACACTTCCAAATGACTAATTCATCAATCAATTATCAATGCCAATTTCCTCCGAGAGTTCCTTCAGGATCCTTCAAAACTGGGACTTCCTACTAAAAGATTTATGCAAAGGTATTTTCTTGGCAATCCTTGCCCTAATTAGGGTTCTGCAAATTTAGACAAATTAACCAAATCAAATGCACACAGTATTCAAGATTCACAACATACACAACAATAACACACAGGAGTACCAAATCCTCTTTACATTAATAAGAAATGCAACTGTACATGCATAAGCTAACCCTGTCAAAATTCTTAATAACACACAGGATACCGAAATCCTCTTTTCTTCAAGATTCACAACAATAACACACAGGAATACCCAAATCCTCTTTCCATTAATAAGAAATGCAACTGTACATTCATAAGCTAACCCTGTCATAATTCTTAATATAACACAGGAGTACCCAAATCCTCTTTCCATTAATAAGAAATGCAACTGTACATGCATAAGATAACCTGTAATAATTCTGGTTGCTTGATTTAACATTTCATGGCCATCTTCTCAGAACTCTCACCCATTTTTGGGCTCTCTAACATCTTCTTTTCCGTAGGCTTACAATCATATATACAAGACTGAGCTTCTAGCTCATTTAAAACTAACTTCTACTAATCATGTAACTATTTCTAAATATAGATGGTTGTTCTCATCTCCAATGACTCGTTACTTGAATAGTTTTATCCCATCGAACTGTTGCCACAATTCAAGGATTATTTATATGAATCATTAATTTTTTAATGACACCTATCTCTATGACTCATAATTTAGGAACTTCTAAAAACTTATGACTGGTCTCTCACCCAAATGACTCGTGATTTACACCTCGTATTTACACCTCGTTTCACTTTGGAACCTTCTAATGTTAACTTACAACTCATGTACCTTTTACAAAGATATCTTAATGAACTTACAATCAAGCCCTCCTTGGACTAACATTATGACCCCCATGGTCTGATTTATAACCTTTAACACTGATGTGGATGCTCCTGCATCAAGAGACTTGATTGAATGAAAATCATAGTTAATGACAACACCACAAGTAGATGGATCAAACAATTTATACTATTTGGAATTCTCACAATAACAAATAAAAATACATTTGTAAGACTTGGGTTCTAACTTCTTCTTTTTTTATTCGGGACATGAGCTCAACATTCATTGCCAAATACCTTAAAGTTACTAATATTAGGTTTTCTTTCATTCTATTTTTCCTTGAGAGTAACCTGCAAAAGTGCCTTGGTTGGGACTCTATTCGAGATAAAGTTAGCACAACAAATATCTTGAGCCCAAAAATGTTTATGTAATCCTTTAGAATAAAGCATACATCTAGTCATTTCAACCAAAGTCCTATTCTTCCTTTCAACTACCCCATTTTGTTGAGGTGTATAAGGAACGACATTTTCATGTAGAAATCCATGTTTAGATAAATATGAGTTAAAATTCATTTTTAATGAATTTTTCCCCATTATAGTTTTTATACTTTTACCATTCTTTTTCAACCATGGATTTAAATTCTTTAAAAATACCAAAGGTTTCACTTTTATGTTTCAAAATATAAACCTAAGATTTAGGAGTAAATTTATCAATAGAAGTAAGAAAATACAATATACCAGACAAAGAATGAATTTAACTAGGACCAAAAATATCACTATGAGTTAATTGCAATTGTTCATTAGCATGCCAAGATTTAACTTTATCAAATATTTATTTATGATGTTTGCTAAGCACAGAATCTTCACAAACAACTTTAGTGGAAGGAATTGACGGCAAACCAGGTACCATTTTACCATAATTCAAGTGACCTAATCTTTCATACCATAATTTAGTTAGTTCATCAGCCTAAGCAACATAGTAATAAAAATGTTGACTTTTACTTGAATTAAAACTAATAAACATATATGATCCAACATTATGATCAACATGACAAGAAGAGACAATTTTGAAGTTATGTTTGATATTTTAACACATATTTATGAGGTCAAGCTTCAAATTTATAACCTTTTTGACTTGCACAATAAAAAGAAAGCAACTTGATGGGCATTCCTTGAACATGAAATACATCTTCCAAAGTACCATTAGGAACAAATTAACATTAGTATATCCTAAAACTGAAATATGATAACCATCACTTATAGATACTTTTTGTGTTCTGTGGTTTTTAGTGTCATAATAATTAAATAAAGATGCTAACCAGTCATGTAATTACCATAATCCATTGTCCATTCTACATTAGAAGACAATTTATTAGGTTGAACATAATAAGCATACAGGCCTCCATGTTTTTCA
>LPNX010896399.1:740380-812532 GCA_001517045.1 Pseudotsuga menziesii | reverse complement strand
CCTATTCCTAGTTTGGATGAATATATCAAAGCATGAAGGTAACTTTTGTTCAAAAGAATAGTAAGAACATTATCACTATTCTCGTAATCTTTACTACAATTATTTAATTGTCCATTGTATGTTTTAATTTCAGCAAGAAATGACTCTATTCTATCAAAATCTTTAGGGTTTAACTCATGGATTTTCTTTTCAAGATAGTAAGAAGAAACATCATCACTTTTATTAAAAATGAAGTTAAGCCATTGTTCATACCTCAATTGGGTTCTCCTCAACCTCAATATGTACTTATAGAATATCTGAAATGGTTTGTCCCTGGGCCCTATTGCTTTATCACATCTATATTCTCATATTGCAAAGCCTTTTGTATTGGTTGGTTTTGTTTGATTGCATTTAACTAATCTCTAGATATTATTACTCCTAAGAACATCAATCATGTTTCTCTTCCAAGAGAGATAGTTAGAGCCAACTAGTTCAGGAATATAAACTACTTATAAAGTCACAGTGTGACAAAATAATGAAACACTAAATGCAAAAAAATTGATCTGTCACAAAAAGGGTAAAAGTGTGGAATGAATGTAACCGAAACCCATAAAACTCAAAATAGCCGCAGCAAATAATAATTATTGAATGATGGATTTTTACAATAAGAGAGAAGACCTTTTATAGGTCTAAACACACTATTTCAATGAAATGGTGTGACCCTATGATTATCTAATTAATATTACATTTAATATTTAAATTAATTGCTCTTAAATACTTAGAAACATAACATTTCCGCCATATTTTAGAATGCTTTGTCCTCAAAGCAAGGTATTGAGGCCTGGACAATCACAGGCAACAACAGCAAGGGATTCTCCCTAGTAAACGTTCCCAACTAGCCTGTTACTATTTGGTATGGGGAATCCATCCGGTTTACGGTCCAACTACCATAGGTCAAGTAACAAAATAAAAAGGTTTTACCGGTTGCGGCCCGGTCCACCGTGTATGTTTTAGTTTTATATTAAAGTATGAGATGCAAGTGCCTATCTAAGAATGCAGATTGATAGAGAATACGAGGAGCGATCACAATGTGATGCACAGGTTCTTACCTCTCGTCTTAAACTCTCTCGCATCTAAATCACACACAGCAAGAAAACTAAAACTAACTATTTAACCTATCCCTAGGGAGCAAGATTATCATTCATTAATGAGTAATGTGTTTTGCGCATGCATTAAGAAAAATCACAGATAACTGATACTTCTTTCAAAACACATGAACATTTAAAGATATTTGAACAACCAGATAGCCAATTGTTTATGAACAGCATTCATTACTCACAATGGAAAATTCATAGAATAAACTAGAGAGCATTCATACAAGAACATAGGTTCAAAGAGTTAGAATGATCTCACAGTTCATGGACACAAGACTGAACACGAAATAGTTCACATTCAGCAAATCCATGGCACAGCACTTGAAAAATTCCACAAATCTTTCTCCAACATGAAACTTGTAATTTCTTTATGCAAAAGGAAATAGTTCTTCTTACATCAGATTCTCACAAATTTGTCTGGGAAAAAGTCCTTTATTCCCTCCAATTCTCCTATATTTATACGAACAACAAAACCTTTGGGTTGCACCCCCTGGTGACCTTTGGGGTTCCCCCAACTATTTAATCTTACAATTTTGTCCCTTGTGAGTGCTCATGATTCGTACAATACGTTACATATTAGATTAAGATTTACAAGCACTTTGTAAAAAGGGACCAGCTTGGTAACTAATGAGCCATTTCCAAGCCCAATCCTCTGCTGCTATCAATTCTGCTTAGTAATCCATTGGTCCTTTTAAAATCTTGTTGTTCTCAGATCTTCACTCTCTTATTTTTTAGCAACACCTCTGCTTCTTAATTTTTCTTTCTTCAGCCAACTCCCTTTTGCTTTTTCCTTCAGCTATGTCTTCTTTGCAACAGTAATCATCAAACTGAGGTCTGAAGAATCTTCTAAGTCCGTCTACAGTTAAAACAAAAATTCATCATTAATTCGGACTGTATCTTTTCAACAAACGTAAACCATACTAACAATAAAACTGATCACCAAAATGAGGCCCTATACTACACTCTTGTCGCGAAAACCTTAAAATGATAAGAATCTGAAACCTCCGCTACCCATAAGATAGGGTAAAAACACACACATAAAAGGCGCGAAAAACCCTCACCGACAGGAAAAATCACTAAAGCATCGGTAGGATAGTCTTATTCACAGCCGCAATGGCAGGCTTCAAACAGACAATGAGTTCAGCGAGACTACTAAGTCTATCGGCGTCAAAAAGACAAAATACTATAGAATCGGGTGGAAAAATCTCCTCGTCGGCGAACGGAACGACATAAATGTCGGGTGGTTGGTTTACTAAAACGTCGCAACGGCGAAAACCGCATAGGCTAAGGGTTCCGTAGTCAACATAAAACATCGACGGTCGGCAACTCTATAAGTCAGATGATTAGTGCACTCTAGAGCCGCAACGACGGAAGACAAAAGAACTACGGCTTCCACGACAAATAAAACATATCGACGAAAACAAAAACAAACCATCGTCGAGCGGAACAGCTATAGAATTGGACGATCAGTTCAAAGAGAAGCTGCAATGGCAGGCGATGAACAAACTAAAGGCTCCGCGACCACCCGAGAACATCGGTGATCGGAGGCTCGGAGGACTAAACCGTATCATGTCGGCACATGGACCAACTAACCGTCGGAGAGATAGAGTATTGCACAGTTGCAACAGCATGAGCCATACAACCTAAGGGTTCTGCAATAATAGAAAACAACAACGAAAATCAAACCATCAGTGAAAATCAGAACAAACCATGTCGGATGGTTAGTCTGCTCTAGAGCCACAATGACGGAAGACAAAAAAACTATGGCCCCGATTAAAGTCATAAACTGCTCCGAGGGCAAAAAGAAAAGGTTATCGCAAGCAAAGTTTGAACCAATAAAGTCGCGTGATCGACGAAAGAAAAACTAACCATCAGACCATTCTTTATCTGTCCTCCGAAACGACGGCAATATAGAAGGCTGATGCTCCGATCAAATGTCCAATACAGTTCCGATAGTGAAAAGAGCAAAACATTTTAAAAAACTCACGGAATCGGCAAAGATAAGGGCTTCCATCGGAGTGGTTGCAGTCTACCAGATGCAACGGCGGCAACACAAAGGACTATTGTTCTGACGGTGATGAAACAAAAATGTCGAAATAAAATAAAACAAAAAATCACATCAGTGAAAAATAAAACTGTCCATCGGGAAGTTCATTATTTTGTTTTCGCAACGACAGCTGCATAGAGAAATACGGCCCTAATTCATTGTTTAAATGACCTCCGAACAACCAAACTAAAAATGTTAAGTTCCAAAAGACTTTCGGCAGGGCAGCGATGAAAAAAGTTTGTTTCACCTCCGAAACAGCAACGGCAACGAGAAATAGACTTCTAATATCAATGAAAGAAATCATTCATATCAAAGGACAACATTTTCAAATCGAACTTTAAACTCCACAACCCAAACCAGTTGCAGACACAAGCAATTTTTCGAAAAGCATGAAAACAGTTGACCTCAAAACAATCTAAACTTGTAGCAGAGGGAAAACAAAAACAGAGTTCATGAATCCAAACAATTTTAGGCAAGATAAAAATTAAAAGGAGGGTCCAAAATTTTAAAAAATTTGGGAGAAAAGTTGCAGCTGCAACAATTGGTGACTACCTAGTGAACCTAGATCTCTGGACAATTTCTCCCTTAAGTAACAGACTATTTGACAATAAAACCAACATGTTGAATTCTTCTAGATGCCTGGACTTCCCAAATGGCAAATATATGTACTTTTAATCATTGATGATAGTCCAATTTTAGGAAAATGGAAACCGAGATTTTAAAGTCAAGATAACTCTTTTGAGGCCAGGAATATGAGTTTCGTTATTACCTCTATCTTCGGGTAGCTTCCAGCTTGGACACCATAGGACTATAACATATGGTAAACATAAATATTCATTTGTTCCTCATTCCCATGCCATTTTGCACTTTTTGTGCTCTTGGACTTTTTTGTCCTTTATGAGTCCTCCTGCATGCCTTTCTTTCTGAATTTTTATTCAGGCTCCTCTATCCATAGTGTCCTTTTATGTGAGAGATGTATTTAATTTTTAGCTCATGGATGGAGAAGAACTTTGGCAACTTTGTACTCATATGATTCAGTATTTTGCCTTGATACATATTTCTTTCTTAGGAGAATTTTGACTCTTATTTTCCTTTTGGCTTTCAATTCTTGGCATGGGATTCTTTATATATAATATATTGTTTACCTTACTTCCTTTCCAGAGGTCTTTTGCTGTCACTCCCTAAGACATTTCTTTAACTATGAGATGGATGGAGCCTCGAAATAGTATTCCGGACCTTTTGATCCTGAGTTATTTTACAATGATTAAGTAGGACTTCAATGTGTTCATAGCCATTTAGGAAAAATTGCTAAACTAGAAGAAATTCTTTCAGATAAAACAATAGTGCACAGTCTTATACTCAAGGACTTTAGTTAATCCAGAATTTTGATGCTCTCCATGCAACCAAAAGTTTGCTTCTTTTATTGAAATCAATCGAAATCTAACTAAAAACAAACCAAAATAAAATAAATCAAACATAAACAACCAAAACAATTTATTTATCTACAAGATAATCAAGAAAAATAAAGTTTGAGAACTAAACCACTAACTGGTCAGTCCTCTACCCACCCCTATAAATCTGGAAATCTATAAGTTAAGGGGCTAGGCTTGACTACAAAATGAAAAAGACGTAACCATTATCAAAAACTACATCTAGTGGTCTTGAAAACACTATATCTGAAACTGAGACTACTATTTTACAATCAATCTCATCAGCCCGTGAAACCCAAAGGAGATCGGGCTGGGTGTCTGATGTACTGCTAGCTTCTTTCGCTGGGTAGTCTCTTGGTTCTAGTTCAATGAAGTAATTCCCCAATACAGAATTCACTGGTTCATTCTTACCCTCCAACTGAGTAACATTGTGCTTCATGTGGGGCTCTCTTAAGACTTTAATTTGATTGGGACTTCCTTTATAAGGCAACCAAAAATGCAACCAGTCTGATGCAAAATATCCATTTAACTTTGCTTACCAATCCCGACTCAAAACAAGTCCATAAGCCTCAAGTATGTCTGCTACTACAATATCGATGAACTGACATACCTTTTCATTTGAAGATAATCGAATCAGAACATCCTCCATTTCCCCAATTACCTTCACATTTGTTCTATCTAATTGAATAACCTGCCAGGTAGATGGTTTAGGATGTCCATTTATCTTTTTGCAGACTAAAAGAGGCATAACATTGACTGATGCCCCTGAGTCTACTAAACAATTGTGCACGTTATGGTTGAATATTTCAAAGGTTAATAGAAATGGTGGGGTTTTGTATTTAGACTTACCTCCCACACTTGCTTCACCAATTTCTTCTTCTTCCAGTTGGTTGTCAGTGGGAAGCTTTTCCTCTGATATTTCAAGTGCTTTTAATAATTTTTCTTTTTGCTGAGGCACATTGCACATTTCAAACAACGAGATATTTTCTTTAGCCCTTTTAATATCTTCCACAATATTATACTCCATCTTATGTTCTTTGAGATCCGTTTTTGCATTATCAATATTCTCTTCAGTGGGCTTAATAGGCATGTTGATTTTCTTTGGATTTTGACTCGTGATGGTGAATTCAGGTATTTTATCAGCTATGGTGCGTTTCTGAAATTTCTTTACATTCTCCCGAAGTCTCTTAATTTTAGGGAGTACTAACCTGTCTTCTTTTATCAAACCTCGAATTCTAGTTGTCACATTTGTTTCTGATATATCCTCATGTTTCAGATCACTTTCCTCTTCAGTATCAAACATCGAGACACAGTCCCATAAAACCATGGCATCATCCTCTTGTTTTTCTGTCGATTTGTTACCCTTTTCTTCCTCATCATTAACCTCTGTTAGTTTAGAGTCCAACAACTGATTCATTACTAATGTCATTGAATTTATCCATTGAGGACAATTTTTTTCAGAATGGGGCTACTAATGAAAGGTGCAAAAGTTATCCATACCTACCTCTGTTAAGTTCATTGATGCAGGACTATGTGGAGGAGGTTTAGACTGATTGTTATCCTCTCTCATTTTGTAGTAAGGCTTATATGTTTTCTGAGCCTCCTTCTCTTTTTCCAAATCTATCACCCTGTTAGATAGTTTCTACATCATTCTCAACATTCCTTCAAGGTCACGTGACTGCTCCTCCTTAGGCTCAGGAAAATATTCTATGCTTTCCTTTTCAACTTCGACTCTCTCAGCTTCTTCATAAGTCTTTGATAAATTAGTTTTGACTAACATCTTGGAAAACATGGCCAAATCGGGCCCTAGATCTGAAGTATAATACTCAATCAAAACTTTATCAGAGGGCTTATCAGCTGCAGAAAAATTCTTAAGATAAGCAGCAAACCTTTGGGTAAAACTATGCACTTTTTCTTTTCTTTCTTTCTTTAAAGCGCACAGTCCTTTCATTAGAGTTGCATGAGTTTTCTGAGCGAAATATTTATTTTTGAATATTCTTTCAAAAGTATCCCAGTCTATGATTGAGTTTGCAGGCAGAGAAAAATACCATGAAGCTGTCGCTCCTTTCAAGGTATGTGGAAACAGTCTGCAGACTACATCTTCATGATCTCCAGCCCTTAATCCTTCTATGGCCAAGTAGAAACTTTGCAAATGATCATCTACTAAAATCTTCTCACTTGGGTCAAACTTTGGCAACATTTCCTCAAAATCTTGAGGTAATTCATGCAAAGGAGGTGCTAGGTTTAGAGGTGACCTGGCCTTCCAAGCAGGTGGTGGATTTGGTGGGTTGGGTGGCTGGTTTGCATTTACACCTGCCATGAGTCTGGGTGGAGAGTGAGGTGGTGAATTAATAGGAGTATTAACAAGTGAACCGTAAGGTGTATCTGGGCCTACTTGATTCAAAGGCTGTACAACTTCCTGTAAGGTTGTTTCTACAAGTTCTTCCAAATCTCCAACCAACACTGAGTCTTCTAATATAGGGCGGTCTTTCTTTTTATATTCTCTTCTGGGTAAGTCAGGGATAATCGGTAATCCTCCAATCTTCTTCACACATGCCCTAGTATGTCTTCTCAAATCATTCACTACTTCGTTATTGACAGAATACAAATGCTCTTTACCTTTCTCTTCAGGAATTGGATTGGGAAACAAACTGCTTTCAGAACTGTTACCGATGGAATAATCTTGAGAAAATAAGTTTCCTTGGCCAGCCATGCACTGGCGGCCCTCCTTCTATAGCCAAAAATTGTTGAGGCCTGTAAAATCGCAAGCAACAATAGTAAGGGATTCTCCCCAGTAAATGTTCCCAACTACCCCATTACTGTTTGGTATGGGGAATCCGTCCGTTTTACGGTCCAGCTACCGTGGGTCAAGTAACAAAATAAAAATGTTTTACCGGTTGCGTCTTGGTCCACCGTGTATGTTTTAGTTTTATATTAAAGTATGAGATGCAAGTGCCTATCTAAGAATGTATATTGATAGAGAATACGAGGAGCGGTCACAATGTGATGCACAAGTTCTTACCTCTCATCTTAAACTCTCTCGCATCTAAATCACACACAGCAAGAAAACTAAAACTAACTATCTAACCTATCCCTAGGAAGCAAGATTATCAATCATTAATGAGTATTGTGTTTTGCACATGCATTAATAAAAATCACAAATAGTTGATACTTCTTTCAAAACACATGAACATTTAAAGATATTTGAACAACCAGATAGCCAATTGTTTATGAACAACATTCATTACTCACAGTGGAAAATTCATAGAATAAACAAGAGAGCATTCATACAAGAACATAGGTTTAAAGAGTTAGAATGATCTCACAGTTCATGGACACAATATTGAAAACGAAATAGTTCACATTCAACAAATCCATGGCACAGCACTTGAAAAATTCCACAAAGCTTTCTCCAACAGGAAACTTGTAATTTCTTTTTGCAAAAGGAAATAGTTCTTCTTACATCAGATTCTCACAAATCTATCTGGGAAAAAGTCCTTTATTCCCTCTAATTCTCCTATATTTATACAAACAGCAAAACCTTTGGGTTGCCCCCCCCAGGTGACCTTTGGGTTCCCCCAACCGTTTAATCTTACAATTTTGTCCTTTATGAGTGCTCATGATTTGTACAATACGTTACATTTTAGATTAAGATTTACAAGCACTTTGTAAAAAGGGACCGGCTTGGTAACTGATGAGCCCTTTCCAAGCCCGGTCCTCTGCTGCTATCAATTCTGCTTAGTAATCCATTGGTCCTTTTAAAATCCTGTTGTTCTCCAATCTTCACTCTCTTTTGTTTTAGCAACACCTCTGCTTCTTACTTTTTCTTTCTTCAGCCAACTCCCTTCTGCTTTGTCCTTCATCTATGTCTTCTTTGCAGCAGTAATCATCAAACTGAGGTCTGAAGAATCTTCTAAGTCCGTCTGTAGTTAAAACAAAAATTCATCATTAATTCGGACTACATATTTTCAACAAACGTAAACCATACTAACAATAAAATTGATCATCAAAACGAGGCCATGTATTACGCTCTCGTCACGAAAACCTTAAAATGATAAGAATCTGAAACCTCCGCCGCCCATAAGATAAGGTAAAAACACACACAAAAAAGGCAGGAAAAACCCTCACCAGTGGGAAAAATCACTAAAGCATCGGCAGGATAGTCTTATTCACAACCGCAATGGCGGGCTTCTGATAGACAACGAGTTCCACAAGACTACTAAGTCTATCAGCGTCGAAAAGGCTAAATACTATAGCATCGGGCGGAAAAATCTCCTCATCAGTGAACAGAACGACATAAGCGTCGGGTGGTTAGTTCACTAAAACACCGCAATGGCAGAAACCGCATAGGATAAGGGTTCCGTAGTCAACATAAAGCATCGGCAGTCAGCAACTCTATAAGTCGGATGGTTAGTGCACTCCGGAGCCGCAATGGCGGAAGACAAAAGAACTACGGCTTTCGCGGCAAATAAAACATATCGGTAAAAACCAAAACAAACCATTGACGAGTGGAACAGCTATAGAATTGGACTATTAGTTCAAAGAGAAGCCGCAATGGCAGGCGATGAACAAACTAAAGGCTCCGCAACCACCCGAGAACATCAGCGATCGGAGGCTCGGAGGACTAAACCGTATTGCGTCAACACATGGACCAACTAACCGTCAAAGAGACAGAGTAATGCGCAGCTGCAACAGCATGAGCCATACAACCTAAGGGTTCCTCAATAATAGAAAACAATGAAAAAAATAAAACCATCGGTGAAAATCAGAACAAACCATGTTGGATGGTTAGTTCGCTTTGGAGCCGCAACGGCGAAAGACAAAAAAAAATACGGCCTCGATTGAAGTCATAAACCGCTCCGAGGGTGAAAAGAAAAGGTTATCGTAAGCAATGTTTGAACCAATAAATTCACGTGATCAGCGAAAGAAAAAGTAACCATCAGCCCATTCTTTATCTGTCCTCCAAAACGGCGGCGATATAGAAGGCTGATGCTTCGATCAAATGTCCAATATAGTTCCGATAGCGAAAAGAGCAAAACATTTTAAAAAACTTGCGGAAATGGCAAAGATAAGGGCTTCCGTTAGAGTGGTTGCAGTCTTCCAGCCGCAACGGTGGCAACACAAAGGACTATTGTTCTGACGGTGATGAAACAAAAACGCCGAAATAAAATAAAACAAAAAAGCGCATCAGTGAAAAATAAAATTGTCCATCGGGAAGTTCATTATTATTTTTCCGCAACAGCGGCTACGTAGAGAACTACGCCCCCCGATTCATTGTTTAAATGACCTCCGAACAACCAAACTAAAAATGTTAAGTTCCAAAATACTTTTGGCTGGGAAACGATGAAAAAAGTTTGTTTCACCTCCAAAACAGCGGCGGAAACGAGAAATAGACTTCCGATATCAATGAAAGAAATCATTCAGATCAAAGGACAACATTTTCAAATCGAACTTTATACTCCACAACCCAAAGCAGTTGCAGACACAAGCAATTTTCCGAAAAGCATGAAAACAGTTGACCTCAAAATAATATAAACTTGTAGCAGAGGGAAAATAAAAATAGAGTTCATGAATCCAAACAATTTTAGGCAAGATAAAAATTAAAAGGAGGGTCCAAAATTTTAAAAAATTTGGGAGAAAATTTGCAGCTGTAACACAAGGGTAAATACAAATATTGTTGATGAAATTTTTATGTCTCCCATGATGCGCCTTCATCTGGAAAATTCTTCCACCTAATGAGATATTCCTTAAGTGTTCGAGAACGAAGTCTTCTTTCTCTGGTTGCAATGATTGTCGTTGGTTCCCAAATGACCCTTCCTTCGCCATCTAACATAGGAAGTATTGTTTCCACCGTTTGATGTTGCCCCAACATTTTTTTGAGACATAATACATGGAAGACATTATGGATATGACTTTTATCAGGTAATTATAATTTATACGCAACTTGACTAATCTTCTTAGTAATCTGGTATGGTCCATAGAACTTTGGGGCCAACTTGTTTTTTCCTTTGTGTTTAAGAGATACATGTTTATAGGGTTGGAGTCTTATGAACACCCAGTATCCTACTTCAAATTCTCTTTCGGCTCTACGTTGAGCTGCTTGTTGCATCATACGGCTTTGTGCTGTGACTAAGTTATCCTTGAGTAATTCAATCATTTTTTGAGGTTTCTCTAGTTGGTTCCTTACTTCCGGAACATTAGTGTTGTTTAGAACTAACTCCTTCGATTTTGGAGTTTCATGCCCATATAAAGCTTGGAAAGGGGTCATTTTTGCGATGGTGTGGTACGTTGAATTGTACCACCATTCTGCTAGGTGTAACCATTGAGACTAATGGTTTTTCTTATAGGTTATGAAACAACGTAGATAGGAATCTAATCATTTGTTTATAACTTCATTATGGCCATCTGTTTAGGGGTGGTAAGCTAAGCTCATATTGAGTGATGTGCCTACTTGTTTAAAAAATTCCTTCCAAAATTTTCCATTAAATTTTACATCTTTGTCAGTGACGATGACTTTTGGGAAGCCATGTAATTTGTAGAAATTCTTGCAAAATATATCTACAATTTGTTTTGTCTTGTCTGTTTTTTTTATTTCCATGAAGTGTGCAAATTTAGTTAATTGATCGACCACTACAAATATTTTTTCCGTTCCTTCCGACGGAGGTAACCCATCGATGAAGTCCATTGATATCTCTTCCCATTTCTGGTTTGGAATGTGTAGGGGGTGGAGTAACCCTAGGGATAAAAAAAAATTCTCTTTTTTTCCTCTGCTATTTGTCGCATTCTGCCACATATTGTTGGATATATTTTTGCATTCCCTTCCAGAAAAATGACCTTCTTGCATTATAATAAGATTTCAAGAATCATACGTGTCCTACGACTGGTGAATCATGGGATTCCTTCTTTACCTTAACCTTGAACTTAGAGTTAGAGTTTAAATAAATCCTCCCCTTATATCAAAGGATATCATTTTTGCATTCAAACTTGGGGTCATGATTGGAATAGTTGATTATAGTGCTTATTTCTGGGTCCTTGGAGTATTCACTTCGTATTTCATCTAGCCATTCTGGAGTTGCGACTAAAATGGAGTAAGAGGTAATATCCTCATATTTTCCGGAGAGTGCATCTATGACTACATATTCCTTCCCCTTTTGTGTATTATTTCCATGTCGAAACAAGCGATTTTTTCTATCCACGTTTGTTGTTATGTGGACAATGTTTTCTGTTGAAGTACGTATTGAAGACTATTGTGGTCTATGTGGATCGTGCATTTTATCCCTGGGACGTATTGTCTCCACTTTCCTAATGCCTGCATAATTGTCAACATTCCCTTATCATATGTAGACTTCAATTGGTCTTGCTTGTTTAATTTCCTACTCTCAAAAGCTATCAGGTGTTCATCTTGCATTAGTACTGCTCCCAACCCATTACATGAAGCGTCACATTCTATTACAAATGGTTTGGAGAAGTTTGGGGTAGCTAGTACAAGTGTGGAGGACATAATTCCTTTCAAATATTCAAAACACTTATCAGCTTCTTCACTCCACTGGAAAGCATTCTTTTTTAGAAGGTTGGATAAGGGTGCAGTTATGTGCGCATAATCCTGGATGAATCTTCTGTAGTATCTAGTTATCCCGAGGAATCCCCTTAACTTGGAGATGTTAATGGGTTTGGGCCATTCTATGATTGATTTTATTTTTATGGATCTACCTTGACTCCTTCTTTAGATATTACATGACCAAGATAGCTCACTTCTTCCTTACCGAACATGCATTTGTACATCTTGGCGTAGAACTAGTTTTCTTTTAAAATAGAGAGTACTTGTTTCAGATGTACGAGATGGTCCTTCCATGTCTTACTGTATATGAGGATGTCATTAAAAAAATAGTACAAACCTCCTTAGGAATGGCTGAAATAAGTTATTCATGGTTGCTTGAAATGTCAATGGAGCATTAGTTATCCCAAAAGGAATTACCTTAAACTCATAATGTCCTTCATGGGTCCAGAAAGCTATATTCACCACATCTTCTAGCCTTACTCTGATTTGGTAATATCCCAACCTTAAGTCTAATTTTGAAAAGTACCTTGCGCCACGAAGCTCTTCCAACATTTTATCGATAAACGTAATGGGGAATTTGTCTTTAATAGTTATCTTGTTTAGTCCTCTGTAGTCAATGCATAGCTTAAATGACCCATCCTTCTTTCGTACCAATACTACTGGTGCAGCATAAGGACTCTGACTTTCTGTAATCACTCCACACTATAGTAAATCATGGATTAATCTTTCTTATGATGGTGTGGATACCTATAGGGTTTAACATTGACGGGGCTTGATCCAGACTTGATTTCGATGACAATGCTCTGATACCACTTGGAATGAACATAACCGAAACCCACAAAACTCAAAATAGCCACAATGAATAACAATTATTGAATGATGGATTTTTAAAATAAGAGAGAAGACCTTTTATAGGTATAAACACATTGTTTCAATGAAAGGGTGTGACCCTATGATTATCTAATTAATATTACATTTAATATTAAAATTAATTTCTCTTAAATACTTATATACATAAAAAAAAATGATTAAAAACAAAAACAAATCATCACCAATACCAAATCCTAACAACAACTAACAAATGGATCTAAATATCTACAGCATAAACATAGATCAAAGAATCGAAACTAGTAAATGTTTTGGCGAAAATGATGAAATTGCACTCTCTGTATAGAAGACTAGAAGGAAAGGCATGATTTCGTGCCTACGTAGGCCAGAAGGCAAAAATTTTCCCCAAACTACCCAAAACATGTCAAAATTTTAGAAAAAAACGTGAATCGGTTGTCATCCCATATGAAAACCTATAACCAAACACAATTAGATATGAAAACAAAATAAATCTGCTAAAATACAAATAGATCCTTGATAGAAATTTAGTATTCAAATGATTTTAACCCAGATCTCAGAAAAAATCAAGAGAAACTTGAAAAAAATCTAGAAAAATGATAAAAATTAATGATGAGGGTTAGGGTTTTAAAAACATTTCTCAAACTTGTAGTAAATTTCAAGATCTAAAAATCAACCACAAGGGTTTGATATATTGGATGACAAACTACAAAATATGGAGTGCCCTTGAAGAAAATGTTGCTTGTAAATTTTTTTTATCGAAGAAGTTAGAGCATATCAAGTACCTCTAATACCAGGTTATAATATTGAGCATATGAATGAACATACAACATTACATTTGCTAACATGCAGAGTAGGAATCTACTATTCTATCCTTTTATTTATACAAACAACAAAAAATCATGTAAGAACCAAGAGACAAGAGAAAAAGAATGATACACCATATATATGTGGTAAGACCCCAAATAGGGAAACATCCACAAGAAGGTATTGTTTTCTTGTTCTTCAAAAATATCCAATCTTACAAGTGAGCTCCTCGCCACATAAGCTTCAAAACTTCACAATAGCATTGTAACGCAATACACAAGATTTATACCCAAAGGATCTCCTTCACCTCTATTATATACCCAGAGATACGGAAGAATTACATCTCAAAATACATGTGGGATTAATGATTTTCCACCTCTTTATATAATGAATGGTAATAAGGGAATATATCTCCATGATGATTGTGGGATAAATCATTTTACATAAGATTAAATTTATTTATGCCTTCCAAATCTAGATAACACACCTTACGACATAATACTAGACATCATTAAACATGTAATATTAAAACTAGGCATTCCAACATAAACTCCCCAATGGAGGTCTCTCAACCAAAGTCAGATGTAGTTTAAGGATGCATAAGTCATTGTTCAATGTGTGTGTTGTTGAGATTTGGGTTGTCATCGATGTCAAATTGATTGTTGAACTTGGTGATGGTATTGAATTCTTAGTGCCAGTTTGAAGAAGTATATAGAAAATATGTGCACAATTCCAGTTTGAAGAAGTATATAAATTATATGTGTGCAAGTCCCACCAAATTATGGCACTCAAGTGTGCAAATACCACTAGATCATGCAACTTGCAAAAGCGCACTTCGACGAAATATTAAGAGGGGTGGTTAGATTAACCAAGAAGAAACATAGAAGGGGTGTCATCAACTTAAAGTAACTTCAACTTGTGGACATATCAAATGAGCAAGATCATTATAAATAAGCGATCGATTGAAGTGTTTTGGTAAGATTGAAAGTGTAGAAAAAGTAATACATTGAAATTACAAGATTTGAGGTTAGATGAAATGCTCAGAGGAATCAATCGCAATATGAGTTGAGGAAGTGTGCGAGAAAACAAGACATGTTGAAATATAAGGAGTAGTCGCATAGTCGCACTGTGCATACATGGAACAGTCACATAGATATGTAAGAAGCATTTGAGAGGAGATCCCAAGAAGAATTTGAGAAAGGAACATGTGTACTGAAGGATAATAGGAATGGTTGTGCAAAGAGAGTTGTAAGTGTGAAGTTTAGTATGTCAGCTAGTTTGCGTAGAACAAAGAAAGCAGAATAATAACTGCAAAGATGGTTGAGATTGAGGTACTCTACAACAAATTTATATCTGGTATGCAAGAAGGGGAAAGGATAAATTTTGGTGTATTCCATAGGTTGGTTCTTGGCAAATCAGGTTGGTGCCTGACTATGCCAGTTTGTGCTCATAGGAGGATTGGTCTCCTCAGGTTGGTGCCTGTAAAACCTCAAGTTGGTGCTTGCAAGGGATTGGTGTTCATGTTTGATTGATGCCATCAAAACCATTGATTTGGTGCTCACATTTGTTTTGGAGATTGGTATCTCCCAATATTACTTGTAATGAGAAGATTATGTATATATAATGTTTCGTTATATATTCTTTGTGCATTGTTCTTTGTTTTAAATTGCTTATGATACATGCCTTATATGTTAATGAAATATTGCAAGAAATAAGAAGTGTTTAAAAGGATAAAAATTGCATGACACTAATTCCCCCCTCCCCCCCCTCTCGATATCACTTGGGGTCCAACAATTGGAATCAGAGTAGGTTTCCTTCATAAACAAACTAATCGTTGGAAGGAAGATCATCATGCAATCTATATTTCTATGCAAAAATGGACAGACAGGAAGGTCTTTCAACAAATCAAGCACCACATTTCGATGGGTCCAATTATCCATTATGGAGTATAAGAATGGATGTTTTCTTACTATCACTTGGAACTGATATCTAGTTTGCAGTTGTAAATGGTTACAAAGTTCCAAATACTCCTCCAACTGATGTTGTTGATACAATACTATATGAATGTAATGCAGGAGTCAAAAATAAAATACTAAGTGGCCTAGCATATTCATAATTTATGTAGTTCAGCTTAGCAAAAGCAATATGGAACAATCTCCAGAGCATTTATAAAGGAGATGTCACTGTGAAAAAGGCAAAGTTACAAAATTACAAAGGTCAATTTGAGAGCCTAAGAATGAAGGAGGATGAGAACATTGCATCCTACTTTATGCCTGTAGATGTAATTGTCAACATCCTCAAACGTCTTGGGGAAACATATCCTGAAGAAGCAATTGTACAGAAGGTGTTGAGATCTCTTCCTATGAGCTTTGACTCTAAAGTATCAATTCTAAAAGATAGAAAGGATATTGACACAGTGATAATGGATGAGATCCATGGAGTACTTACTTCCTATGAAATGAGAACTAAAAAGGAAAATACTACAAGAAGGGAAGCAACATTCAAGGAATACAAGAAGACAAAAGAAAGCAAGCAAGATTGATGCAGGAATGCTTCTTGTGAGTTTGATAATAAAGAAGCTAAATCATGAAGAAACTTCAGAAAGGTCATGGAAAGTACGAAGGTAAGATTCCTTTCAAGTGTTTTCAATGTGGTAAGATAAGTTATTTTGGCTCTAAATGTCCCTATAAAGAGAATAGAGATAGTGATGAGGAGGAGGACCATGATCATGAAGAAAATAAAAACTACAAAGGAATTAGACATGAAAATCATAAAATATTTGGAAAGCAAAAGAAAATTCTTTACTCCAAAGAGGACAATAGTTTAGCAGATGAAGATGACCGTGGTGATAGTGGTGATGATGAAAAAGAAGTGTTATTTATGGTGGTAGAAGAAGAATGTGACAATGAAAAATATGAAGATGAAATAAGAGAAGAAGTAAACTTTGAAGGAGAACTTATAACCACTTTGGAAGATCTAAAAACCTAAAGAAATAATAATAAGCATTTAAATGACCAACTGCTAAAGTATGAAGAACATGTAGAAAAATTCAATAGACTAGAAGAGGATTTGATTGGAAATTTTAAAGAGAAAGAAACAAAAAGCGAGGAACTAGAGAGGGAAATTATTTCCTTAAAGAAGAAACTACAAAGGTTAGCAATCACTTGGACGATCAACAAAATTTTGGCAGAAGCTCTAAGTTGTTAGATGAAATCATAAATAATCAAAGATCAAGCTCAGACAAGTCTAGGTTGGGATATGAATCAGTCAACAAAGGTAATAATTCTATCTCATTCACACCTACCCATGAAGCAAGAATAAGGAGCTTTGTATATGTACCTAAGAGTCCTCTCAAAGAGAAATACAACAAAAAGAGTGACAAACAGTCTTCCTATGTTAAAAAAGGAGTTGCACTATATAGAATACCTCTCACTGCCAGGTATCAAATGATATTTCTAGGGTATTGTTATTTTTGTTATAATTTTGGTCATAAGGATGTAAACTACAGAGTATTGGAAAAGGAAATTTTTGAGAGAAATATAAGACCTGTCAAGAGCATTAGAACTGACAATTTGAACCAAGAAACTACAAAGTATAAAAAGGTCAGCAATCATTTTAGCCTTTTGGAAATGGACATTGAATGCTATCAATGCCATATCCATGGAAGTAGAGCTCAAGATTGCAAAAAAAAGTTAGCAACTACGCACTAGGATGGAACCAAAAAAAACTTCTATAAGAGAGACCATACAAAGATTTGGCAGAAAATACCAAATAACAAATCCAAGAAGATTGCGACTTGGTGCATTGATCTACAACATGGAAAAGGAGGCATCATTTACTTTGGAGATGATTATTCTTGCTAATATATTAGGAAAAGGTCTAGTAAGTCTTGGAAATGAAAGAACTAAAGCAGAAAATGTCTTGCTTGTTAAGAATATGAAGCTTAACCTTATAAGTGTCAATCAAATGTGCCCAAATGTGCAATCAAAAGCATATTCTTACTTTTGACTCCAAGAATTTTAAAATAAGTAAGGACTTTGGAAAATTGGTAGCAACGACATCAAGAACCCCAAACAATGTGTGCATCCTTGATGTGAAAGAAGAAGAAAAATGTTGTATGGGGAAAACAGATGAATGTTAGCTCTAGCATAGAAGGATGGGTCATATAAATTTTGATAACCTGATAAAGATTAACAAAAATAAGATGTAAGGGGCATACCAAAACTTACAAAGGCCTTAAATTCATTCTACAAGCATTTCCTACATGAAAATCAAACTAGAGTATGCTTCAAAACTAAAGAACATTCTACAACAAAACCATTGGAATTAGTCCTTACTGATATTTATGGGACAATGAGGACGAAAGGTATAAACGGTGAATTATACTTCATTATTTTTATTGATGACTATACAAGAATGACATGGGTTTCCTTTCTTAAGAAAAAATCAAAGGCTTTTGAGACTTTTAAATTCTTCAAAGAATTAGTCAAGATTGAAATTAACATGAAAATTAAGTGTCTGAGATCAGATAATGGAGGATAATATACCTCAAATGAGTTTGAGGAATTTTTTGAGGAACATTGAATCGAGAGGCATCACTCATCTTCTAGAACTCCGCAGAAGAATGGGGTAGCCAAAAGAAATAATCGGATTTTCCAAGAAATGACAAGAACAATGTTGACTCTAAATTGTCTGAAATATTTTGGACCCAAGCAATTCATATTACGGTTCATATATTAAATAGAGGACAAATTAGAGTTGACATCACATGATCCCCTATGAACTTTGGAAAGGAAGACCAGCAATAATTAAACACTTCAGAGTATTTGGGAAAAATATATATATATTAATAGAAATGATGAAAGTTAGGAAAATTTAACTCCATAACTAATGAAGGAATCTTTCCTGGATACTCTTCAAGAAGCAAGGCCTATAGATGTTATAACCTGAAGCAAAATAAATTGGTGGAGATCCTAGATGTGAAAGTAGATAAAGCGATTACTTACATAACACCGGAAGATATAGACAAGGATGATGAACCAATTATTAACCAACAAGAAGAAGAATTATGAGAGGTATAGAAAAAAGAAGTGCATCAAAATGGACAAGAAATTGAATGATAGGATACAAATACACCTTTCAGAAGTGTAAATAAAAATCATCATAATGATCTGATGATTGGTGATAAGGATTATGGCATGGAAACTAGAAGCACAAAATATTAAAAAACATCCAATGAAGAATTCCATGTTGATCTATTATCACATACGGAACCTAAGAGTTTTGAATAAGCTAGGACAAGTTAACCCTTGATAAATGTTATGATATAATAACTAAATAAGATCATGAAAAATAAAACATGGGGAACCTGTTCCAAGACATAAAGATAAGAATGTCATCAACACCAAGTGGCTCTTCAGAAAACAAATTGAATGAGGAAGGATAAGTAATTAGAAACAAATCAAGATTGGTGTGCAAAGGATATGCACAAGTTGAAGGGATACAATTTGATGAGACATTTTCCCCTGTATAATAGAAGTTATCAAAATGTTCTTGGCATATGCATGCTCCAAAGACATCAAAGTGTACCAGATGGACATAAAATAAACCTTTCTAAATGGAGATTTGAAGGAAGAAGTCTGCATCAAACAACTAGAAGGGGTTCAATTATCATAAAATAAATACTATGTCTACATATTTAAAAAGGCCTTGTATGGGATAAAACAAGCTCCCATAGCATGGTATTCAATGTTAGACAACTACCTTCAACAACAAGTATTTCGAATAGGAGGAGTTGATAGTAATTTATATATAAAAATTGATCATGAGATATGATTATTGTTGAAGTTTATGTAGATGACATTATCTTTGGTAGCAATGATGATAACCTAAGTAGTAAATTTGCAGCTGAAATGAAGAATGAGTTTGAAATGTCTATGTTAGGAGAATTAACTTTCTTCTTGGGATTGCAAATCTCCCAACTTGGCAAGGGCATATTCATTTCTCAAACAAAATATGTGAAGGAAATGTTGAATAAATTTAACATGGAAGATTGCAAGGGTTAGTATGTACTCCCATGATAATTGGTTGAAAGTTGAGCATAGAAGATGACACCAAGGAAGTAGATCAAAACATATATATAGGTCAATGATTGGAAAATTATTGTATTTAACTACTTCACGACCATATATTACGCAATATGTGGGACTAGTTGTCAGGTTTCAAGCAACCCCTAAAGAGACACATGTCCAAGATGTTAAAAGAATCTTCAAATATCTAAAAGGAACTTTAGACTTTGGCTTATGAAATAACGACTTGACTCTGGTAGCATATACTGAAGCAAAATGGGAAAGAAGTATTAATGATAGGAGTACAAGCGGAGCGACATTTTTCCTAGGAAATTGCTTAGTATATTTGTTAAGTAAAAAACAATTATCAATATTGATATCAATGACAGAGGCAGAATACATTGTAGCAACAGCTTGTTTTTCTCAACTTCTGTAGATGAAGCAAACCTTCAAGGATATTCACGAGTAATTTGATTATCCTATAGCGAAATTATGTGATAACACAAGTGTGATCAACATTTGCAATAACCATGTGATGCACTCTAAGAAAAAACACATTCCTATCAAGTATCGTTTCTTAAGAGAAAAAGTTTCTAAATACATTGTCAAGTTGGACTATATTTATACTAAAGAATATATTGGTGATATATTCACAAATCCTCTTCAAAGGAATGTCTTTGAAGAGTCTTAGACAAAAATTAAGAGTAATTCCTAGTCCTTAGTAAATGATTCAAGTATTGTGCAAAGCATAAGCAACTGACACAGAGAAGTAATAGAATACATGAATAAAAGCATAAACTCAGGAGGAGAACTTGTAGCTACATAGGGGGAGTGTTGTATTTGTGTAAGGATAGAGTCGAAGATGATATGAAGCTAGAGGACTATGTAGGAACAAAACAAAGGATCAAATGACACTAACGCATGGGGAGTATATAGATTTATAGATAATCAAATATTCCTTTTCCATTGATGTCAAAGGGGGGGGTAGCAAGTAAATATGCAAACAAGATCGTGTAATACAAGACTTCAACAAAGAAGCTAGCACGCAAAGGAGGCTCAGCTTTATTTGATGTTGACATCAATGTGAAAGTGGGAGTTTGTTGATTTTTGGGTTTTCATTGATGTTAAAGTGATTGTTGAACTTGGTGATAGTATTGAAGTCTTAGTGCCAATTTCAAGAAGTGCGTAAATAATATGTGCATAAGTCCCACCAAATTATGGAACTTTAGTGTTCAAATCCCACTAGATCATAGAACTTCTAAAGGTGCACGCCGACAAAATATTAAGAGGTGTGGTTAGTTTGACCAAGAAGAAAAGTAGAAGGGGTATCACCGAATTAAAGGAACCCCAACTTGTGGACATATCAATTGAGAAAGATCAGTATAAAAAAGCAAGAGATTGAAGTGTTTTGGTAAGCTTGAAAGTGCAGATGAAGTAATACATTGGAATTGCAAGCTTCAGGGTTAGATGAAATGGTCGAGGGAATTAATCGCAATATGAATTGAGGAAATGTGCAAGAAAATAGGACATGTTGAAATACATGGAGTAGTCGCATAGTCGCACATGCATACAGGGAGCAGACCACAAAAGGAGCAGTCACATAGATATGTAAGAATCATTTGGGATGAGATCCCAAGGAGCAGTCGCATAGATATGCAAGAAGAATTGGAGAGGAGATCCCAAGGAGCATTTGAGCAAGGAACATCTATACTGAATGATACCTAGAATGTTTGTGTAAAGAGAGTTGGAAGTGTGAATTTTGGTATGTATAGAAGTTTGTACATTATAGAGAAAGCAAAGCAATAAGTGCAGATATGATTGTGATATAGGTACTCAATAAAAAATTTATATATGGGAGTAGTAAGGGGAAAGGAGAGAAGATTGGTGTCTTCCACAAGTTGGTGCCTGAAAAATTAGGTTGGTGCCTAACAAATCGGGTTGGTTCCTGATTGCATAAGTTGGTGCTTGCTGATATGATTTGGTGCTCATAGGAGGATTGATGTCCTCACAGGTTGGTGCTTGTAAAACGACAAGTTTGTGCTTGTAACGGATTGATGTTCAAGTTTGATCAGTGTTAACAAAACTAGTGAGTTAGTTCTCACATTTGTTTTGGAGATTGGTGTTTCCAAATATTACTTGTGATAAGAAGATTATGTATATACAAGATTTCATTATATATTCTTTGCACAATGTTATTTGTGTTAAATTGCTTATGATACATGATTTATATGTTAATGAAAGATTGTGTGAAGTAACAAGTGTTTAAAAGGATAAAAAATTGCATGATATTGATTCACCCCCCTTCTCAGTATCACTTGGGGTCCAACAAATGTGTACTAGTAGAAACTTCATTCGGGAGCTCTATACCCTAGTTCTATAAGGCTGAGTGGGCACTTCACTTTTAAGGTGAGGTCATGGCTCAATTGGTTAGGGCATCATGATAAGGATCCAACTTAATTTATCTTTATGTCTCATGCTCAAACTAACTCAACATGCTTGGAAACTATCATTATTAAGGCAATATAGATTAACTTTATCTAGATAAAACCTTTGAGTTAGTGTGACATGATATATGCTTAGTGTGATGTGGCATATTCTCTTAATATTTCCTTAAGAGACTCATTTTAGACCTAATTTTACTTTAATATTGTACAATTCAAACCAAGAAGTGGGACCCATCTCTTTAACTTTGCTAAAGGATGCACTTTAAATAACATTATTGTGGACTCCATAAACCTCATGTTAGTATACTAGATGGATAAAAATAAGGAAGAGAAAAGAGAAAAAAAAGGTGGAGAAGACAACTTTTGAACCAATGTTGAAGCTTGATCCATCATGAGTCTACAAAGGACAAGGGATATTTTTCAGATGATGATCTAATTTGCAAGTTCAATAATATTTTTTGTTGTTCAAATGCTCCAATCTTCGATAAAGCTATCCTAGGGACCCTTTTTGCAAAACATGGTGGCATCCAATCAATGATAAAGAGTTTCTTTTGTTAAGTTTTATCAATTTGCTTAGATGATATCTTAAAACAAATTACTAGCAGATCACTGAAATAACAACATGCATAGAAAACATAAGAACACAAGAGCATAAATATTTTCCTTAGGGAAACCACGAGGGAGAAAACCCTGCAAAAATTCCTCAGTATAGATCTCGACCAGAGTAGTGTAAAACCCAGACAATTGCTTCTAACTTCTTTCTAGTGCACTAGTTCTTCTCTCTCTTGCAAAACTGCTTGAGTGAGTGAATACAAATGAAGGGGAGCACCTCCCTATTTATATTCTTCTATTGAATTGACCTCTAACTTGGTGGGTTCAACTTCACTAGATTTCAGGGCCTACTTGTCCAACTGGACATCACAAATAGCATTTAGTATATTGACACTTGGTTACTATTGACCCAACTTACATTCGGAGGGTTACATTGCATCCTTCAATGAGTCTATCAAGAACAAATTCATCTCTAGAAGGAGGAATACAATACAACTATAATATATTTCGAAGTTACATTATTTTAACACTCCCTATTAACTAGGAAGGTATTCAACTGTTTCTATTACAATTGTACAACTAACTGGTGAGACTCTATATGTCATGGGAATTTTTGGTACATCATCATACATCTTCATCATCGATCTCAGCTGGATCTTATTCTGTAATTATCTTTCTTCAATCATCTTCTTGTTAGCTTCTGGAACATCTCTTGCGACATCAACATATGAATGATGAATCATCTTCTAGATCATCATCATCCGTTGCTTCAGCTTTTGGACCATATTCTATAGTATCAGTATGTGAATACCGAAACATCTTCTAAATCATCCACTGGTCAACATCAGTGTGTAAACATTGAACTATAATCTGTAACTTCATCATCTGCATCTTCAGTATGTCAATACTTAACCATCATCATCTGCATCTTCAGTATGTCAATACTTAACTATCATCATCTGCATATCCAATATGTGAATACTGAGAACATCATCATCTACATCATAAGTATCACCAATTGCATCTTTAGTATGTAAATATTGAACCACCATCATCTGTATCTTCAGTATGTGAATAATGAAACATCATCATCTGTCTCTTCAGTATGGAAATACCGAAACATCATCATCTGCATCAACAGTATGTAAATATTGAAACAATCAACAACATCATTAGCATGTTAGTGCTAAAAACCAAATCATTTGTAGTGTTAGATCATCATCTTTATTACCAACATAGATATGTTGGAACATCATCATTAGTATAGAGATACTAAATCTACCTCATCATTATAGGCATACTGATGCTATCACATCAATTAGTGTAACAACACTGAAACTATCTCAATCAACATCTTAACATCTATCAATCATTCATCAATCAAACATCTTAGCAATCAACTCTAACCATCTCAGCAATCATCTCATCAATTAGCAGTGTGATAACACTGTAAACATCTCATAAATAATCAGTATAATCAATATTGACACTATATGAAGCATACATCTCAATCAATCATTAATATAACAATACTAAATCAACCATCTCAACAATCAACATATCAAGGTTGAACAAATCATCTCAGCAGTCATCAGTATAACAATATTGAACTAGCATCTCAACAGTCATCAGTATAACACTACTGAAATCAAACATCTCATCAATCAACAGTATAGCAGTACTATAACAACCATCCTTCCCTCTAACTATCTTGGAGCAACATCACGGTGAGTTCTCTGGACATTTTATCTAACTTACTAACCCTTTCGAGCCAACAAGCCTAGTTAGATAGATGGATCTTCCTGGGGACTAACAATCCTTGTCTTGGATTACAAACCCACTTGGGTTAAACTGATCTAGTCATACATACTAATCCCCCTAGGATCAACAGGCCTTGTCTGACTAACCCTTTCGGGACAAACTGTCCTAGCCATTCTTACCCTACTCTAGACTGAGCTACTCACGAGTGCATCCTTCTTCCTTATACCGTCACTCCCTCTTTTGAGAGAGGTCCTTTTGGACTACACCAAGATTGCCTCGAAAGTATTCAAACTTTACATGTGCCAAAGGCTTAGTCAACACATCTGTGACTTGTTCCTTTGTCGGAACATAATTTATCTTTATAGCTCCTTTTTGAACCATGTCTCAAATGAAGTAATATCTCACTTCAATGTGTTTTGACTTATCATGAAAAACTGGATTTTTTGTCATCTTGATACAACTCTAATTATCACAAAATATATCGGTCACATCTATCTCTTCATCAAATAAACCTGCCAACATATTCTGAAGCCATACTACTTCACTGTAAGATAAAAAAGTAGCTATGTATGCTACTTTTGCTGTGTTAAGTGCAATATTGGTATGCTTTCTACTGAACCATGATATCGTGCCTAATCCCAAACTAAAACAACAACCTGAGGTGCTCTTTCTATCTTTTGCACTTCCTACCCAATCTAAGTCTATGAACCCATGTAATATGATCTCATTGTCTGATGTATATTTGAGCCCATAATCTAAAGTTCCCTTTAGATACCTCATTACATGTTTTTCTCCTATCAGGTGAATATGCTTAGGATTCACCATGTACTGACTTAGTGTGTTTACAGCAAAACATATATCTGGTCTTGTATTGGTTAAGTACATCAGTGAACCAATAACTTGTTTGTACAAGGTGGTATCTACAGTTTCTGATGTATCATCATTCAATAACTTCAAGTTCTTTTTCGTCGAAGTAGTCATGACCTTACAATCTAACATTCCAAACCTCTTCAAAATTTCTAATGTATATTTTCCTTGTTTTAGGAGAATCTCATTTGGGGATTGCCAAACTTCAAGACCTATAAAGTAGTGAATCATTCCAAGGTCTTTCATCTCAAATTCTACATCAAGCTTCTTCTTGTGTTCATTGATGGGCTTATCTTCTCCTATTAAGAATAATTCATCCACATATAAAAGTAATATCATAATACCATCATCCTCAACCTTATAGTAAAGGTTAGAATCTTCCTTATTCTTGGTAAAGCCTAAACTCATCAGGAACCCATCTATTCTTATGTACTGTGCTCTGGTTGCTTGTTTAGCCCATACAATGCTTTCTTAAGTTTGCATACATAAGCTTCCCGATCGTCAATCTCAAAACCTTGAGGTTGTTTGATATAAACTTCTTCTTCTATCAAGCCATTTAGAAAAGCTATCTTCATGTCCATTTGATGTAACTTCCATTTATTTTTTGTTTCCAAGGCAAGGACAATTCTAATTGAAGTCTACCTAGCTACTGGAGTAAAGGTCTCTTCATAGTCAATCCCTTCCTTTTGGGAGAACCCTCTAGCTACAAACCTTTCCTTGTACTTTTCTATATTACCATCTACGAAATGTTTTGTTTGAAGATCCACTTTGAAGATACCATTGAATGGTCTTTTGGTCTTGGGACTATTTCCCACATGTCATTCTTTATTATGGATTGGTATTCCTCAACCATTACATCAACCCATTCCTTCTTCTTTGTTGCTTCTTCAAAACATGTTGGATCTTTATCAACTAGATCACTCATCAAAGCCATATAACTAAGATGTGACTTTTGCTTCTTTCTTTCTCTAATGGTTCCTTCTAGAACACTAAGCCTTAGCAATATTTCTCTTTTGAGAAATCATTTCATTAGGTAATTATTCTGGTAACTGAGGTTCAGTCGTATCATGATCCTTGGGTATCTGACTCTCTTCTTCATTCCTAACTGGTTTATGATTCTCTCTAGATTTGGGAGTTTCATGTTCCTCTTCATCTTCTCTATCTTTATTTGACTTTCTGAAAGTTGTGTCTTCGTCAAATGTTACATCTCTGCTAAGATCTGATGGTATCCTGGGTTATAGATTCGATAGGATTTTGATTGTTCACTATATCCTACCAACAATCCCTTCTTTCCTGAAGGATCTAGATTTGTTCTTTTCTCCTTGGGAATATGAATATAAACAGGGAAACCAAATATCTTTAGGTGAATTACCTCAGGATTTTCTCCAGAAAACATTTCTTCTATGGTTTTGTTCCCAAGGTAACTATGGGATATTATGCTTTGTACATGTACTGTTGTTATGGATGCTTCTGCCCACAGGTACATTGGTAGATCTTGATCATGTATCATATCTTTTACTGCTTCCATGATAGATCTATTCTTTCTTTCTGCCACACCATTTTTTTGAGGATTATATGGAATGGTGAGCTCCCTCTTAATCCCAACTTCCTTGCAGAAATCATTGAATTCATTTGATGTGAACTCTCCTCCATTATCTGATATTAAAATATTTATTTTCCTCTCAAAGAGATTTTCTACTAGGGCCTTAAATTAGTTAAACCTTTCAAACACTTATCCTTCTTTTTCAAAAAATATATCCAAGTCTTGCGGGAGTAGTCATCAATAAAAGAAGCATAGTAAATATACCCACTTAATGAAGTTGTTTGCATTGGCCCACATATATCTGAATGGATGATATCTAATGTCCGTTTTTCTTTGCTTTCACTTTTTGGATAGGGATTCTTAGTATTATTTCCATGTGCACATCCTTTACATACTCATTCATGTTCTATCTAAATTTATGTTAGACCAGTCACAACCTTGCTTGCTATTGGTAGATATTTGTAATGAATATGAGCAAGCCTTAAGTGCCAAATCTCACATGGATTTATTGTACTGGTTTCTAATGTTGAATCTTCATGTCCCTTAATTTTTTAGAGTCCTCCTTCTTCAATTCCAACTTCTACTGCGTCATCTATGTTCTTTCATGTTGACCACATAAGGACTTTTCCATCTATGAATGCAACTCTGAATCCTCTCTTGTCAAAAGCTGAAATAGACACGAGGTTCTTCTTTCATCTAGGGACATATAGTACATCTTTCATCTTCATGGATTTTTCAGAGTCCAGCTTATATGATGCTTCTCCCATTCCTTTGATGGGATATTGGGAGTCATCTTTAAGCAATACTTTGTGTGGTGATTCTTTTTGTGCAAGGAATGATAGTGAGTCCTTGTATCCTGTCATGTGCTTGGATGCACCACTGTCTACTAACCAGGTGTCATTTCCTGGTGAGACTGATCCTGTTAGGGCATATATCAGTACATATTCTTCATCTTTCTTTGCTTCCTCTTCAACTTATTGATCAGTATCTTTAGCAGCATGAACTTGGAATCTTTTCATCTTTTTAACGCTTTCTTCTTTCATGGAATAATTGATGACAATGTGTCCCAACTTGTGACAAGTGAAGCACTCATCATTTGAGAAGTCTTTCTTGGGTCTTTTGAACCCTTGAGCCATATGAGGATGATCATGACTCTTCCTTTTGTACTCGCCTTTGGCATGGGCTGTCAAGGCTTGATCTTCATTATCATTTAGCTTCACTTCTTTTGCTAAGATTATTTCTCTTCTTGGACACATTCTTCCCATATATTTATGAATTTAGTTAGTTTCCTTGTTGAGCAGATTCCTCAGATAAAAGCTTCCCAATCTCTTGGGAGACCATTTAAGGTGGTCATCACAATTTTTTCTTCTTCTACTGTATCACTAATGGATTCTAGTTGATCTCTAATTTGAGCCACTCTTAAAAAGTAAGATTGCATAGTCTCTGACTTTTGAGTCCTTACACTTTTGAGGTGATTCCTCGGAGTCATTTTCATGTTGATGTTTCTCCCCTCAAATAGACTGGAGAGAGCATAAAACATTTCTTTTGTATTTTCCCTTGATGACACTTGAGGAATCAAGTTATCCTTGATGGAATTAGCTATGATCCTTTTGGCTATGATCATATCCTTCTTATGCTTGGACTTAGCTTCCTCCTCTTCTAGTTCTTTAACTTCCTCCTTCACAAGTTTGTCTAGATCATTCTCTTGCAGGCTGAGCATGATCCTATATTTCCATGCTCTGAAGTTTTAATCTCCTTCAATATTTTCAACTAGCTTAGTGTTCTTAGTCATCTTCAACAGAATGAGAACTTCAAATGGAACAAGGAGGAAGAGTACTTACTTGAAGAAAACAGTTTATGGATGACATCATTCTGGTTGACCTAGGGTTTGATGTAGAAACCCTAATTTCTCAACTAGAAACCCTAATCGGGTTGAGAGGTGGAAAATATACACCTCCCTGAGACGAAGTAGACTGTAACTTGATTTTCCTAAGATTGATGATGGAGTCTCAAAAAAATTGAAACCCTAGTTTTTCTCGGCAATAGCAACTGGTCAAAAACTGAAACTTCTTGTATTATGGATCTATCTTCACAGAAATATATGCTCTTTAAGGGTGAGTTGAGGGATCACTCTTTCCTAGCTGATATGTCAAGGGATTTGTTCAGAATGACAAACCCTAGTTGTGTAGTGCTTCCTTTCAAGCTGGCTTTGATACCATGTTAAGTTTTATCAATTTTCATAGATGATATCTTAAAAAAAATTACTAGAATATCACTGAAAGAACAACATGCACAGAAAACATAAGAACACAAGAACACAAATATTTTCCTTGAGGAAACCACAAGGGAGAAAACCCCACAAAACTTCCTCAGTGTAGATATCGACTAGAGCAGTGTAAAACCTAGACAACTACTTCTAACTTCTTTCTGGCGCACTAGTTCTTCTCTCTCTTGCAAAACTGCTTGAGTGAGTGAGTACAAATGAAGGGGAGCACCTCCCTATTTATATTCTTTTGTTTACTTGACCTCTAACTTGGTGGGGCTGACTTCACTAGCTGTCAGGGCCGACTTGTCCAACTGGACATCACAAATAGCATTTATTATATTGACACTTGGGTACTATTGATCCGACTTACATTCAGAGGGTTGCATTGCATCCTTCAATGACTCTAACAAGACCAAACTCATCTCCAGAAGGAGGAATACAATAAAACTATAATATCTTCCGAAGTTACATTAGTTTAAAATCTTCATCATGGAGTCTGTTACTGAGATTACTAGAGAAGAGTTAATTCAAAAAGGATATTCACCCAAATTTCTATATCATAAAATTAATTATATTGAAAATTTATCCAATTTTTTTATAATATACATAAAACCCTAAAGAAATTTTAAAATCTTACAAAATAATCACAAAATTTATAATTTATATTTTGAGAACAATAAATATTTGTCAAACTTTCTACAAAAATAAAATTATGAATCCTTAAAATTATCCCTACCTATAGCTTTGATCACTATTATTGTTTCAACCTCTACGAGGTGCGACAATGAAACTGATAAGATCATGACTCTGTAGGTATCTTCACTCCCACTAGTCTCATGATAGGAAGATTCTTCTTGGAAGAGGACGAGAAGATGTGAATTGGATTCTTCAAATCAAGTAAGGGGTCATTCCCTATTGCTCATTTGAAAGAGGTAAAGAAAAAATTGACAATAACAACTCTAATAGTGCTCACGTAGATCTTTGGTTGGACCAAAATCAAGAAAAAATATCTATAAATGAGTAGAGTTAATATATAACATATAAAAAAGAAATATACACTTTATCATCTTGATGTTCTAATGTACCATATGTTACCATACATTCAAATAAATCATATCTCTTTTAATAAAGGTAGCACATACAAGTAATGTGCTATGATACCAAATTGTAATGCACCCACACATTACACAGCTACACAGATAACAATCTATAGCCAAAGCACACATAGAGCGCTACAACATTACAATAAGTGCCCCTAAATAAAAAATTTAGCGGAATCTTGGTTAACATTAAGTTAAGTATTTCTAATTAGTGATTAAATTAAGTTAATTAGTTAAGTAACTAGCGCTAATAAAACCTCAATGGATTATTTTTTCCTCCCTGAATTTACCGCGCCTTTCCAATATTTTTGACATTGGGAATCGAAAATTAGAACACCAATGAAACATAGTTAAAACACTTTTCTCATACTGATGTTCTGATCTCGAAACTTGGTTTCTCCGATGTCGAACATTGAAAGTCAGCATGAGCCAAAATTTCATTCTAAACAAACGTATCGATCCCAATGTTGACATGTCAAACCTCAAAGGTCGGCACCAATATGATGAATCTTACAATTAATATGCCAATATTGATGTCAGCACGTCATACCTCGGGATTCTGCACTAATGAAACAACAATAATACATTTCACATGCCAACATTGACGTCACAACCTCGACATTAAAACTACGTTGATTCACGTATACAATGTGCGCAATCACCCTCTGACTCAGAATTCAGAAATCGGATTTTGGAACATAGCCACAATTTCATAGGGCATTCCCAATTCCTCCAATATGGGACCCACCACATCGAAACTTAACGAAAATGTCGGGAAACAGCTCAAAAATCTTGTTTGTTTAGATGAGCTGAAAAAAGAGGTTAACTTAAGGTTTAGGCATGTGTCTATTTATGTTAACTAATTGACACATAATCACAAGGAAGTTAGAAAAAATGGCTAATGCAAAACATTTCCACAAGTTGAACTTACAAATTACATTCGTTCCACATACAGAACTCAACCAATTCTATGGTTTGTTTAAGAAATCCAACCTTGGATCAATTAAAAAGTACAACTAAAGATTCTCAGGCATAGTACTAACTATTGGAATTTTAGACAAGACTTACAGTCTTGAATCTCATTCACATTAAAGCGAAGAAACAAAGTTACAATAGGAATTACAATCTGAAACATTTATAGAACAATTAATTGTTGTAGTTAAGAACAATTTACAAGTCCTTGTATACTTTAGGTAAAATAATTCCATTTACATATTTAAGAACGTCCTTTGGGAAACTGGGTATTCAAAGGTAATAATGAATATATTCTACCCCAAACAAGACAATCCGTAAACATTTCCCTTTATTGTTTCAACCATGGAATAATTGTAAAATATAATTGAATCAAACACCTAACACATTCATTCATAAAAAGGAATGACAATGCATGTTATCAACCCAAATGGCACTTCTCCGTCCAAGTGTCGACACTTCACTTGTTGGCACACAAAAGGACATTTATGGATTGAAGGTTGCCTAAAACACTATAGATGGGCATGTTATGAAATACATTCACTATCCATCCAGCTTGCCATTTTTACCTTTTCATATGTCAATTGTTGTACGCGACTTTGCCTATAAGCAACCCGCGTACATACACGACTTTTCCTACAGCATTTCGCATACTGTACGCAAGTATTTGTCATTGCAACCTGTGTACAGATCTGTACACAAGTTTCCCTTATAGGAACTCGTGTGTCATATGTGGGTTTCCAATATCAGTACTCGCGTACACCTTCCTTTGAGATTAAAAATAATAAATCGCAATTAATTGAGATTTGTTAAGCCCTAAACAATAACTATCTTAACTGTCTCAACCTCCTCAACCTTCGAAACTGCCTTATTTCACTAAGTATAAATAAAGGCCTTAGGGATGGCATTAATCAATCATACTTGGAGAGCAAATTTATGCTGGTGGTATCTATTCAGAAGTCTTTGGAGCAGCAGAACTCAGAATCCTTTGGTTGCAGAGGAGTCCTTGTTTCAGGCATTGGGTTGTAATCTTATCTCATTCACTATTGTTAATAAAGAGAATCCTTATTCCAAATGCGTGTTGAATGTCTTTCATGTATCATGATTTGATGAATATTTATGATTAAGCACTCTATATATTGTTTATCTAACTTGTCATATATACATGTATGAGATTGTATTTGGAATATTTGCTCTTTGCAGGTGAAGGAGATGCATCCCTGAAATATTTGAAGAAGAAGTAGAGCGGGAGAAGACAAAGCTTGGATCAACCATCGTGAATCGGGTGAGTCCATCCTATCTTCCTATTTCCTTTCTGTACTTTAAAGCTGATTGTCTGCAATTTTTAAGAGTATGTTGGTAACCCTAGACCTTTGGTTATAAGGTGTTTATTCTTGAACAATAGAACTGGTGACTCCAAATGGGAGTCCATACTGCTGTTGGTTATTTCTATTACCCTTGACCAGTCTTTGCCTTGAGTTTGTGTGTGGTATATTATCCTAGTTCATGCCTACCATAGTGTTTGAAGGCCTTGTGAATTTTCTTTCTTTTTAAGAAAATTGTGTACCTGTACGCAGGTTGCTCTTATACACAGTCGCGTACAGAGGCCTGCATACACGGGTTTCTCTCTAGGACAGTCACGTACAGTACATGAGTTGCCCTTATACACAGTTGCATACAAGCCTTGAAATAGGGATGTTTGGGCTAGGGTTTGCTTGTCCTTGTCCTTCTTTGATTCATGTTTGCTAGTTGGTCTTCCTTATAAGCACTGTGTTGTTAGTCTTATGACCTTGTTGGCCACACCTTGTGCTTTCTTGTAAATCCCTTGAGTTCTCTTGTCTGGATTTTCTTTCTATTTGCAATTTGAAGTGTATTTTCCTGTTTGGGTGATAGGTTTAAGTGTAGGTTGTCTGAATCAGTGATCAGGGTTCCGGACATTGTTTATCCCAGTCTATTTTCGGATAGTGATTGGTGTGCCACTTGCCTTTATGTGATCTCAGTGTTTTCGTTACCTTGTGTCTACCCAATCTAGGGTTCCAAGTCTTCCTTACGTGGTTGATTTCTTGGTCTTTTTAATCCGCTTACTTCACTTTGCTCATTTTATATAGTTTGCTAAATTCAAGCATACTCAAGTTTTTTGTGCATTTAGGTGCATAGTAGTTGTCTATTTGCTTTTGCTTACATTACTTACTTGCATTAGTTGATAGGTTGTTTTTCTTTTGCATTTATAAAAGAAAGAGAAAAAAACACATGTTTGCTTTATATGCAAGTAGATTAGGTTTTTAGTCTAGATTGCATGGCATATCATTGTTTTTGAAAAAATAAAAAGAATTTGTTCTTTTGTGGCTTTCAAGTTTCTATTTGAAAAAGAAGAAGAGATTAGTTTTTGCTTTTTGCATTTCAGTTCTCTTTGTGTAGTCATTTTGTTCCAACTTTAAGTCAAAACACCACATAAGTTTCACGCCATTTACCCTCTGACTAAAAACAACCCTTAAAATAAACGATATAATTTACAAATTATTAGTAAGTTTTATTTTATAGGGTCATATACCAATTAGCTCAGGCTAGACTTGTGGATTAGGGAGTTTCAACTCTCCACAAGTGTTAAAATTTCAGACGTAGTTGGCCAATCACTAGGTAAACCCTTTTGTATGTTGATTGTATCTGGGAAGCTCCTCTCAAACGAGAGTTAAGCACAAGGCTGCGTGGAGACTTGGACTGAGGAGATAACCCTCTAATTCCTTGTCAAAGAATAGACCAAGGTTTTTGCGCATCTGGGGATTCTATCTTAGACAGGGTTTCGGGCTTTTCTACCTTGCCCATGGATATGAACCAGGCTTGCGACTGTCCCCTCAGATTTTCAATATAGTTAAGGTAGCCTTTAGTCTCTTTGACATCTAGGGTTTATACATAGGTACAACGAAAGGCTATTTCTGGTTGACCTTGAACGGGCTTGGAAGGTAACCCCGGTAGAAGGTGTGGGAAGGCGGTGGGTGATTCCTCCGCTTGTGCCTAAGAACATCTACAGGGATGCCAAGTAACTATCTATCAACTTTCTTTTGGAAAGTGTATCTTATACGTGTTTGTTTGTTTGGCTTTAGGAATTTTTTAGTGAGTGTTGTGTGGTTTGTCTGTACTTACTCTGCCTTCAGGTGTGTGCTTGGTACTTTTGGTTTCCTGTTGACCTCAAAATTTTTCTCCTTGTTTGAAACTATGGCTAACACCCCTTTTAACACCAACCAAGAGATCCCCATGCTGGGAACTCCTTGTACTATTCCTCTCACATGGAATGTTGGTGTTCCCTTGATGGCCACCCTGAATCTACCTGGATTCACCTTAGGGCTATCGGTGTGGTTGTTTTCCACTCCAACTGCCCTAAATGCTCATGATTCTTCTCAAGTAAGCTCTTTATTTCAAGGGCATCAAAACATCGCTTCCCCTTCACCTGTGGTTAATTCTCCTACTCCTTCTACCTCATGCGGTGAAAGTACTGATACTAGTAACCGACAGTCTAAAAGGAGTAAAAGAAGGAGGAATAGGGATAAGGCACATAAGCAAGGGGCATCCGTTCAACCTCTGCAGGTCATGTTGGACTCAGTCTCTCAGCCTCTACAAGCCATGCTGGGGGCAATCTCTCAGCCTCTATAGTTCATGCTGAAGACAATTCGTCAGCCACTGCGAGTCATGTTGACACTATTGAAAATACTACCCGTTCAAAACACAAGCCCAAGTTGCCTTGTAAGATTTCTGAGGGAGACCACCTTACTTATAAATGCCCTTCTATCACGGAGGTGAGAAGATTTTGGTTTCATGGTCATCCCATTTTTGAACATCCTAAAGTCTCTCGACAACCAACCTCTCTTAGTCAGGTTTGACCCAGTCACCCAGCCTCTGGTGGTCATGCTGGGGGAAAACTCTCAACCTCTGTAGATAATGTTGAGAGAAAACTCTCATCCTCTGCAGGTCATGTTGAGAGCAAACAACCAGCCACTGCTAGTCATGTTGACACCGTTGATAAAACTAGTCGTTTGAAGTGCAAACTTAAGTTCCCTTGTAAGCTATGCGAGGGAGATCATCTTACTCACCAGTGCCCTGCTATCGCAGAGGTGCGAAGATTGTGGTCCGAGACTCAAGAACTTCCTTCTTCTAAACAACCTATAGTTTCTCAACAACCTACTCAACCTTTGGTTGATCAAGTGGTAGAACCAATCTCAGCTTTGGTTGATCCCACTCTTCTTTCGGAGAGTGATCCTGATGTGATTGAACCAATGTCATCTTTGGTCAATCCCACTCTCCCTTTGGAGAGTGACTTTCACGAAGTGGTTGAATCGATTCCATTATCAATCAATCCCACTCTTCCTTTGGAGATTGAAGTGTCTACTAGTAACATTTTCTTCACTGCCAGTTCAGAACTTACTGAACAAGGGGGCACTGAACTTGCTTCGGATCAACCCCCACCAAGCTCTCGAATTTCTTCCTTTGATTGGGATAGCCTAGTTGAGCCATGCCTTCCTTCTGACGCACCTTTCTAGATAAAGGTCAAAGTTGAACAATACACGATTGCTCATTGTATTGTTGATGAAGGAGCCTCAGTTAGTATCTTGTCTGCCTGTACTTGGCGAGGCATGGGATCTCCCAGCCTTGTGTCGACTGCTAGTGAGTTACTAGCATTTGATAGAAGAACTTGTATAGCCTTGGGAATTCTTGCTCAAACACCTATTACTTTGGGTGGGAAGACCATCTTAGTTGACTTCATGGTGATAGAAGACCCCTTGGACTTCAATATGTTCCTTGGATGTGATTATGTCTATGTCATGCAAGTTGTGGTGTCAACATTCTTTCATGTGATGTACTTTAATCATGGTGAAGAAAGTGTCACTATCGATTAGTTGGATTTTCTTGATCCTTCTCCTGACCCAACTAAAGACCAGGTCTTTCCTTTATCGATTCCTAGTGTTTCTATAGACACTACCCTGCCACAGTTGAACTATGTGGCCTCATGTCCCTTGCGTTCAATTGCTACTAAGAAGCATCCTCTATTTTAATGCTTACCTTCTCAGGACTTGGTCCCAGCAGTTGACCAGGTGGGTCATCCTCTACAGACTGTGGAGCCTTCTCTCCACTCTGTCAATCCATTTGAAAGTTTAGATATGTGTCCAATCTCGGATGATCTCCTTCCTTCGGATGAAGTCTTCTTAGAGTCTTTGATATAGTCTGATCTTCTTTTGGATGTCAGTTCAATTGTGACTAAGTATAACCCTAATTTTCCTAGTAATCCTGAACTTTCTTCTTATGTTGGTCTTATTGAGTCTTTTGACTCTTCCTTTGAACAACAAGTCAGTGATACCGATGATTTTGATTTTTCTTATGAATTTTTCAACTCCTGTGATACTGAGTTTGTTCCTGCAGACTTTATATCCCTTGTTGATTTTTGCTCTCCTTCTGAGGTTGATCTTACTGATTATAAACCCTCGAGCCTTAGTGCTATAGAATCTTCTTCAGATGATTCTACCTTGACTTTACCTTTTGTAGAAGATACCAAAGTCACATGTGTTTCTGCCAAAGTGACCCGCATCGGATCGTTTATTTTGAATATGATCATGATGTTGTTGTTTCTTGGAGACAGGATTTGTAGTTGAATTCACAACTGTTTACTGGCCTCGCCTTGTTGTTCAAGTTGTAACTGCATTTACAAGTTCCCTGCTTGCGCATTTGAGCCTGATGCTGGCTTCCACGCTTTTAGCTTGTTGTATAAGCCCTCATCTTTGTTCTCATTGCTGCTCAGCCTTGTATCATTTTGCCTTTTCAACTTGACACCTTTTACCCTGAGGAGACATTCCCTGAGTGTCCTTATCTTGCTCACTTTCCTTGCATTATGCATAGGTTTTTTCCTTCCGCTTGGAACTAGTTTTTCATGTCTCTGACACTCGTCTCCTTGCATTTAGAGCATTCTTTCTGCTCTCCTTAGAGCTCGTTAAAAATAGTAAGGAGGCCACGAGTTGACTTTTCTGGACTCGTTAAAACTTCACGGGAAATATTTTGAGTTTCTTTAGGCCTAGGTATGACTCCTCAAAATAGACTTGACTGCCGAGTAAACTTGTCCATTCAGGCTCGTTAAGAATATGTGAATGGGCATCCACTTTAGTGGTAGGTTATCTCTTTCTTGGACCATATGGAATAATACAAGAAAGGAACACTCTCTTTTCTTCAGAATTGAGAAGAGTATTCTTAGGCATAGGTTTATCACTTTTCCGGACGTGAGGAACTAAACTTATAGAAAAGGAACTCCCGGTATGAGCTTAGTTTTCTCTTTTTTGTGCTCTGGACCAAAACATGAAAAAGATTCTGAGTGTACTTTGTGTCTTTGTCATGCTCATTAAACCCTAAAGAACAAAGCATCGAGTTTATTGTTGTAAGCCCCATTTCCCATAATAAAATGGATCTTTCCGAGTGATCTTGCCTTCCTTCACACTCGTAAAACTCACGCTATATGCTGCTTTTGAAGGAGCATTAGGTAGGTGGTAATTTAACCTTTTTCAGACCTTCCTAACTAAATACGAAAAAGGTACGCCTTACTTCTTCGGAAGCTAAGAGAGATATTATGTGGTATGTTTTATACTTTTTCGGCCTAAGGAGACTAAATTGGACAAAAAAGGACCCCACTGGAGTCTTCTTTGGAGTTTTCAGACTCTCTAAATGTGAAAACACCGACTGAGCATGTACTAGTTCGAGCTCATTAAATCCACGAATCAGTGACACTATCAAGCATTATTTTCTCTTCTCTTCAAGCTTGTTAAAAAATGAAGAGAGATCCGAGTTGACTTTCCTGGACTTGTTAAAATTTAACAGGGAAGGTAAGGAAGAAGTTTTCTCTTGTTTTCAGTTAGTGTCCACATGTCGTCCTTGAACATAGCACACTCTATTTTTTCCGATACCCATGTCTCAGTCTTCACTTTCAGTTCAGCTATTACTTCGAGTTTATTACTCCTCCTCATGTTCGTTATACTTGGGGAATCTGATCATGTCTCCTACATGACAGATAGGTCTAGTTGTTCTATCTATAAAGTTAAAATCTGCCTTGGGTCATCTCTGTGTTGTGCTCATTGTTCAAGGACTCAACTCAATGTTTGACCTCTATCCTAATCCCATCATTGTTGTATCTGTTATCATTTGTGTCTACCTTCTTTTTACCTAGTTCCTAGTCACTCTTGTGATCCGTTGGAGGATCTATTTCCTTCCGTATCATAGTATGGTTCCGCATCAGTACTTCTTGACGACGAAGACCTAGAGTTTTGATGATAGTACCTCAGGATTCACTTCCATCATTGGTGAATTCCTTTGCTTCAGTTGTCAATTATCACCCATTGATTGACAAACTGTTGAATCTGATCCATGTTCAACTTCAACCTACATTTATTCACATGGCTTGGATTGTACTGGTTCTTTGGGATTGTTTATGAAGACCTTAGTTCCTCGTATATGGACTAAGTTGCACAAGATTATGTTTCACTTATGTACACAGCTTCCAGATCTTTGAAGACTCATCATTATTGTATATTGTGGCTTTGATCCACCTTTGCAATATACATGGTCTTATACCCGTATTATATGATGTTTTTAAACATTGTAAAGGAGCTAGTGTTCTAGTATATTGAACATAGCATCCTTAGATATGACTTTGTATATGACATTATTATGTATTTGTTTTAGGTACTACCTCTGCTCCATTGGATTTCTGAGTTCTCCAAAGACAAAGATTATAATGTATTTCGGCCATCGCTTCCCTCTGACCTCACACATTAGGGGGCATATGTTATCAACCCAAATGGAACTTCTCCGTCCAAGTGCCGACACTTCACTTGTTGGCACACAAAAGGACGTTTATGGATTGAAGGTTGCCTAAAACACTATAGATGGGCATGTTATGAAATACATTCACTATCCATCTAGCTTGCCATTTTTACCTTTTCATATGTCAATTGTTGTACATGACTTTGCCTATAAGCAACCCGTGTACATACGCAACTTTTCCTACAGCATGTCGCGTACTGTACGTGAGTATTTGTCATTGCAACCCGCGTACAGATCTGTATGCGGGTTTCCCTTATAGCAACTCGCATGTCATACGTGGGTTTCCAGTATCAATACTCGTGTATGCCTTCCTTTGACATTAAAAATAATAAATCACGATTAATTGAGATTTGTTAAGGCCTAAACAATAACTATCTTAACTGTCTCAACCTCCTCAACCTTCGAAACTGCCTTATTTCACTAAGTATAAATAAAGGCCTTGGGGAGGGAGGGCATTAATCAATCATACTTGGAGAGCAAAGTTATGCTAGTGGTATCTATTCAGAAGTCTTTGGAGCAGCAGAACTCAGAATCCTTTGGTTGTAGAGGAGTCCTTGTTTCAGGCGTTGGGTTGTAATCTTATCTCATTCACTATTGTTAATAAAGAGAATCCTTATTCCAAATGCGTGTTGAATGTCTTTCATGTATCATGGTTTGATGAATATTTATGATTAAGCACTCTATATATTGTTTATCTAAATTGTCGTATATACATGTATGAGATTGTATTTGGAATATTTTCTCTTTGTAGGTGAAGGAGATGCATCCCTGAAAGCTTTGAAGAAGAAGCAGAGCAGGAGAAGACAAAGCTTGGATCAACTGTCGTGAATCGGGTGAGTCCATCCTATCTTCCTATTTCCTTTCTATACTTTAAAGATGATTGTCTGCAATTTTTAAGAGTACGTTGGTAAACCCATACCTTCGGTTATAAGGTGTTTATTCCTGAACAACAATGCCCAATCAAGGAATCATTCATTCAATTATGATATTAATAGACATAGTGAACAGTTCATAATATCAATTTCCTTTTCCTAACATTAAGCTTATCCAACAAATTTCCATATACTTGACAAGCATTCATAATAAACAACATGCACATTTTATTCTTTCACATAACAAAATATATATTCAATACATAATCAATATAGCTTCATACACTTATTTGAATTCAAGATAACTGGAAACTGGATTCGTGGCAACAACGCTCCACCCAACCGTAGGAAATTCTGCTCATATATCTCTAAGCAGAATACCACACCCGATTTGAGACTCATGTACTCACTAGCTACATTACTCAGCGGTTCCACAGTTATCATAAATCTTACATGAAACAGGATAATTGGCTGACTACCAATTCCATGTCAAACAATGCCATTCATTACCTTAGCTTCTTTCTAAAAAAACAATAGTGTGGCACCACACAGTGGTCATAATGCTCAAAATTCCACCAAGTTCACTGCATGCACCATTTGTCGTTTCACTGTAGCAATCAGAGGCAAACAAGGGCACGACTACAACAATAATTTGGATCATAGTTTCAGGTTTGAGCTCTCAAGATTTCAACCAGCCCAACAACCACTACATAATGGTTGAAATGTGAAGTTTTCACAAGTTCCAAACATGGTCTCATAGCCTAACCAACGAATTCGAATTAACATTCTTCCTACACTTGGCTTCTCTTTGAAACCAAGTTTTCCCATGGATTCTCTTCTCTGCGTTCTTCTTCTTCCTTCTTCCTTCTCGACTTCCTATTCTACATTCTACATTATAGGCTTCTCTACCCAAGTTTGATTCCACTTTTTCATGAGAAATCCCTTCTCTATGCAATATGTGGTAAATACCACTAACCCCCACCTAGTCACTCATTAATCCACACTTAACCGTTAAGTCAGTTTTAGGTTAATTACATAGGTATAGGCTTACTTAAGGACATAAGGTATCCCTTTAGGTACTCAAGGTGGTAACAAGGTCATAATATAACCCACTACACCATCTACAACCCTGTTACCATCTCATTAGTTAATACATGAGTCCCCAATCTTCTAAGCATTATGCCTCAGCCACAACAAGTTGTAGATTTTTTATTAATAATTAAAATAATATACAATGAGTTTCAGCCACTTAGGAACTCATAATCAATTAGTTACATTATACATCATCAAGCTAGGAGTTAATTCTAGGGTTTTATAGATATAGGCATAAATCTATGGCAAGTTAATTAAGCCTTGGTTCTATTTTCTCCTTGGGAATAATGCACCACTAAGAAGGGACATAGACAAATTTCTCTTTGTGACAATGCTAGATGCCCAAAGCAAAAAAACTCAATGGAATGATTCTTCTTGAGCTTTGTTGACTCTTTTTTTGTCCTTTTGTGTCCTTTGATTGATGTTCCATTGAGGTGAGCCATATGGAATCATGCCAAGATCCAATAAGAAAATAATCAACGTTGGTGATCATTAATTAAGAGGGTCAATCAAGGCATCTCAACACTATGAAACTAGATCTAACCTCCAAAAGAAAAAGGAAATATGATACCTTGAAAGAAGTGGCCACTTTTTCCAATCCTCCACCTTTCCACTTGATATATGGTTTTTTTGTAAGATATATTCTTATATTATATCATACAAAAATTACGTGTGCAAGCCTTCCTTCATCCATGGGGATTCAAAATGGAGAGGTCACGCATGCCTCACACTAAGTAGCATTTACATATTGTCCAGGAACACTTTCCTATGAACTAACTCATATTTTCTAGTAACAAACATTGACCTAGAGTTTCCCAAATCCACCTCCCAACAACATACATGTGATTACGTTGAAACTCTTCATACCAACAAACAAACATAGACTCTACATCAGTTGCGAAAATTACACACTCTGCAATTGACATGATTACAAAAATGAGGAGTCAAGTTGGGTTACTTGCCTTCATGAAATATTGCAACTCATGACCAAAGAGAAAAATTATGTGATAACAAAAGAAACTGGGAGAAAAACATAACATAATGTAACGAATAGTTAATTAAATTATTAAAATAGATTAGTTAATTATATGAAAGGGTGTAACCCTTCATGCTCAAGCCTATAAAAGGAGAGCTTATTGTACATTTTATCATCATCCAATATATTATTATTATTCATATTTCATTATTACAATGATAGTCGGATTCGACTAACGGACAACCAGATACGGTTGCTCCATTTGGTATCAAAGCTCGGATTCGGCTCCTTTGACCTGAGCTCGGACTCAGCTCATAAATCCTTGAAATCTTCCGCTGCTCCATTTCATCCCCCATCACTTCATTCCAAATCCTGTCCAAATAAGAAAAATAAAAAAATAAAGACGACAACAATAATCTAAGCTTTGAGGACAAAGGAGTGGCAATGTAACAAATATAAAATAAATTATTAAAATAGATTAGTTAATTATATGAAAGGGTGTAACCCTTCATGCTCAAGCCTATAAAAGGAAAGCTTATTGTACATTTTATCATCATCCAATATATTATTATTATTCATATTTCATTATTACAATGATAGTCGGATTCAACTAACGGACAACCGAATACGATTGCTCCATTTGGTATCAGAGCTCAGATTCGACTCCTTTGACCTAAGCTCGGACTCAGCTCATAAATCCTTGAAATTTTTCGCTGCTCCATTTCATCCCCTGCCACTTCATTCCAAATCCTGTCCAAATAAAAAAATAAAAAAAAACAAAAAAAAGAGAGTTTTCCTCTGCGCACTCTTCTCGCCCGCCCTGCTGCCATTTTCCAACCATCCTCCTTCGCTCCGTGACTCACACTCAACACTGACCCTCCCTTTCCCAGCTCACACTCCACCCTCCTCTATTACACACCACCATCCTTCATTTGCTGCGTCCTCTCCCCTGCGCGTTGATCCCACCATGCCTCCACTCCATCGTGCTTCCACTTCACCGTTTTCTCCACTGCATCACTATCCGTTCCAGTGCATTACCTTATCCTCTATCCTCCCTCCATGTACAAAACATCCATTTGTCGACAACACTACACATATCCTTCGCCCGTCCAATACCCTATGCTTCGCATGCGACCTCCCTCCACAGCCCATCTCTCCACCACCCACCAACGCAGCCCTCTGCACTATCATCCCACCTCGTAGTTGATCCAACTGGCTCCTGCATGTCCCAACCCTCGCTGCCTCCATCACCGCACCATCATCTCACCTCCACCACCTGCAAAACCAAAAAAAAAAAATTGTTATAATATACCCCCGTCTGCGCTGCTTCTTCGCTGATCCAACTGGCTCCTGCACATCCCTGCCCTCGCCGCCTCCATCACCGCACCATCATCTCACCTCCACCACCTGCAAAACCAAAAAATTGTTATAATATACTATAAACTATAATATATTATTTCAATATATTATAATATAAATTCAATATATTATATTATAACATAATTATAATTTTTTAATTTGGTTTTATTATATTAAAAAAAATATAAGGTTTTATTATATAATAATTAAGTTATTATTTCTTAAAACCTCACCATTTTATAAAAATAATAATAATAAATTAATATATTATTATTCAATTTCACCTCAAAAGTCAAAATAGGGCCGAAATACACACCTCCATATACAAGATCCAAGACCATGGAAGAACTGAAAGAGAAGATCGAAAAAATGGAGAAGGACATAAAGTCCATTGTTGCTAACCAAGAAGGCTTGAAGGAAAAGATGCAAAATAACAATGCATTACTAAAAAATGATCATGTTTTGGTACTAGAAAGAAGGCTCGACGAAAAACTTGACATCCTGAGAGAAAAACAAAAAAACATGGATGACAAAATGAGTACCATAATGAAAAACATAAACACTTTAACATAGAACATGAGCACCATGACACAGAACCAGAATACAATGATGGGAATGTTACAAAAACTAAGGTTTGGTACAAACCATATCAGCAGCTCAAATATGTTGGACCAGTATGTCAACAAAAATGAAAGAAACCAAGTCGATCAAGACAATAAACAAGACAAGAAGACAAACTATCTTAGGAATGACCAAAATACCAATAATATAGTTGATAAAGATGAGCTCGACCAAGATCATAATGGGATTCAAGCCAGTATCGTTGATAATAAAGACGATCCATACAATGAAAATATATGTATCGTACAGTATGCCAAGGAATCCGAGTCAGACAAATCAAATATCATAGATTCATCTTCTACCTTAACTGTTTTACCACCCTCGAGAAACCTAAATGTAACACTACCTGGTGACTTTGAGTGTGAGAAGCCTCAAGAGATGCCACTTCTCGAGATAAATCATGAAGATAATAAAAGGAAAATATTACGTGATGACATCCAAAGTATCATGGGACAAGCGATTTCTAAAACAAAGTTTGATATGGTCAATCACAAAAATGTTCCTCATATTCATGTCCATGGAAAACGGGACAACAATAATAAATGGAATGGAGTACAAATTCAAGTAACAAATAAAAGGAAATTGACAAACTATGGTGTAAAGAACAAGCACATACCTAATACAAGTTCTAAAACAAAAGACATAAAGGAAGTAATGACATTGTTTCAACACAAAACAAAAATGAAAAGATGACAACAATAATCTAAGCTTTAAGGACAAAGCTTCCTTAAAGGGAGTGGCAATGTAACGAATATAAAATAAATTATTAAAATAGGTTAGTTAATTATATGAAAGGGTGTAACCCTTCTTGCTCAAGCCTATAAAAGGCGAGCTTATTGTACATTTTATCATCATCCAATATATTATTAGTATTCATATTTCATTATTACAATGATAGTCGGATTCGACTAACGGACAACTGGATACGGTTGCTCCACATAACCCATCAAGGTGATCTAAGCAGCTTTCATCCATGGCATGCCTATTGGGTGATGGATACCACACATCTTTGGCACCAGGGTGGCTCATCTTCTTGGTTCACACCAGAATCCTCTTCCTAGTTTTCCTTGGGCTCCTCTTTCACAATTCTCATGGGGAGGCTTGTTTCGCCACTTGTTCCCATGATAGCCACTGCTATCTCATTTGCATCTTCTACTTTCAAGCTAGAGTCGTCGTCGAGATTTGTGTCCAACAGAGTTTCCTTAGTATTCATTTTTTCTTATGTGGGATTTTCCCTAGGAGACATAAGAAAGGTGGCTTCAATCTTTGGTGTTTCCATATCATACTATCTGAGGAGAATGTGCATCACTTCTTCCATATCTTCGCACCAGTTAATTGCATATCACACCCTTCAATCCAAATCCTAAAACTTGATATGGGAGTCTTGCCCTTGTTTATGAACCTCTTGTCTAATATCACAGAGAGCGTCTATGATGGAGGTAGCATGGTATGCCATTGCACTGTCCTGAGCCATCAAGGGCTGCATAGACTAACGACCACCATGACCGTTGGAGATCTATGATACCAATTATAAGAAAACAAAATAGCAGAGTAATAACAATTAAACAAGATGTGAATATTAAACACTTAAACACATTACAAGAGAGACACCGATACAAAGTGGTTCACCCAAGATGGTCTACGTCGACACAGAAATCGCTAGTCCTTTATTATTATATTGTCCAACAAAATGAAGGGATACAACCTGCAACACACTCATTGCACTTCCTCTTCACTCTATCACGGTCTATCTCACACAATCACAGAGATTGTTTTACAATGCTACAATACAATACACATCCTTATTACAATGCTTTCCTTTTATAGGGGAATTACCATGGGAAAATACCATGGACCCGAAATTGTTGGCCAACGAAGATCCCAAAAAAAATCTTTCTGGGGATTCTCCCTCAAAACCCCGCTAGCCCCCGCACCCCCCTGTTGGGATGAGTGTATAGTAAAATACAAACACATCTGAACAATAACATCTATGAATTAGGAATATCAGGCTACACAACCAACAATATCCCACTTGGAGATTGATCACAACAACTCCACCACTGCTACACTTGTTGTACTATGCTCTGAACCTTGGACCTGGAAAATTTCTCATCTTCACCTTCACACTTGAAGGCCAACAAACATCGAGCAGGAACTTAGTTTCTCTCTGGTTACTACCTTTGTCAACATGTCTGCAGGAATCTGGTTAGTATGTATCTTTTCCAACTTTAACAGTTCATCTTCCAAAACATATTACGAAATGGTACTTGAGTTGCATATGTTTAGTCTTAGAATGGAAGGTTGAATTCTTTGCAAGATGAATGGCACTCTAGATGTGATTGTACAACCTTTTATTCTCTAGCTTCTTACCCAATTCCTCCATGAACCTCTGGAACTAGATCATCTCTTTACTAGCATCTATAGAAACAACATACTCTGCTTCTATTGTTGAAAGTAAAACAACCTTTTGTAGTTTCAAAACCTAACTTACTGTTGTTCCACCTACAGTAAAAACATATCATGTGATTCTCCTCATATTGTATTTATCACCTGCCATATCTACGTCAACATATCCTTATAGAACAGTGTATGAACCTCCAAAACATAATGCATGAGAAGTGGTACCTTTCAAATACCTAAGAATCCATTGTAGTTCCATTCAATGTTCTTTACCTGGACTGTTCATATACCTGCTCACAACTCCCACTACATGTGCAATATGGGGTTTTGTGCACACCATGGAATATATCAAGCAAGCAACCATTGATGAATAGGGAATCTTGGACATGCATTTTATCTCCTCGTGTATCTTGGGACACATCTCCTTACTTAGTTTGAAATGGCTAGACAAAGGTGTACTTATTGGTTTTACATTCCGCATTCTAAAGCTCTCCAACACCTCTTCTATGTACTCACCCTGAGACAATGAAAATTTGCAATTTTTCATGTCTCTTTTTATTCTCATACCAAGGATTTGCTTTGCAGCACTCAAATCCTTAATCGCAAATGATTTAGCTAGTTTCCTTTTGAGCACATTTATATCCTACATTTTAGACCCTGCAACAAGAATGTCATCCACATACAATAACAAGATAATATATCTTCAATTATCTAGCCTCTTGAAATAAAAACAATGGTCAGAATGACATCTATTATAACCATGTTCTGTTATAAACTTATCAAATTTCAAATACCACTGTCTTGGAGCTTGTTTCAGGACATACAAGCTCTTCTTCAACCTACAAACCGAATTATCCTTCCCTTTGACCTTATACCCCTGTGGTTGTTGTATATAAATCTCTTCCTTCAAATCACCATCGAGAAAGGTTGTTTTTACATCTAACTATTCAATATGCAAATATTCTACCACCACTAGACTTAAAATAGTCCTAATTGAAGTCATTTTAATAACATGAGAAAATATTTCATCAAAATCTATACCTTTCTTTTATGCAAACCCCTTCACCACAAGTCAATCCTTATACCGCTTCTTGCCTCCTTCTTCTTCTTTCAACATGTAAATCCATTTATTCTACAATGTTCTTTTAACTACAGGAAATTCAACCAAGTCCCATTCTGGTTTCTTACCAATGATTCCATCTCCTCATTCATGCCTTGCTTTGGCTTCCTTCTAGTTTCAACCTGCATTGCCTCTTCATAACATTTTGGTTCACTTGAATCGATAATCAATAAATAATACAATGAAGGAGAGAATCGTTTAGGGAATCTACTTAACATGGTAGATCTTCTTACACTTGCAAGAGCTTGAGGTACCTGTTGTTGTTCTTGATTTTATGGCACCTTTGGAACTTCATTTTCTTTTATTTCATCAAGCACTGTGTACTATGAGTTTTCCTTTTCCTCTTTCTTTCCTTGCAACTGATATTTGTGCATAACCTTTTCATTGAATACCACATCTCTCGTAATGATTTTTTTATTTTCATAATCCCATAAACAATAACCAAAATCATCAGCCTCGTATCCAATAAAGGTGCATTTCTTGGATTTATGCTCAAGCTTTGTTCTATTTTCTTTATCAACATGGAAAAATGCTTCACAACCAAAACTTATCAAACATGAATAGTTTACCTTTTTACTTGTCCATGCCTCCTCTATAATTCCACCATCCAAAGCACTTGAAGGTGCTCTATTTATTAAGTAAACAACATTATCTACAACATCATCCCAAAACTGTAAGGGAAACCCTATAAGCAATCTCATACACCTTGCACGCTCCATGGTCATCCTATTCATCCTTTTTGACATGCCATTTCCTTGTGGTGTTCCTAGGATTGTCTTCTCTCTACAAATCCCATTGTAAGAACAATAACTATAAAACTCCTTGTTGTAGTATTCACCTCCATTATCATATCCAAGACACTTCAATCTTTTCCATGTCTCATTCTCAACCAAGGCTTTCCACTTCTTAAAAGTAGCAAACACATCAGATTTTTTTCTAATGCAATAAACCCAAGTTTTTATAGTTGAATCATCAATAAAAGTAATATAATAAAGAAAGCCACCAAGAAATTGTACCTGAGCTGGTCCCCTTACATTTGTATGCACAAGCTCTAACTTTTCACTCTTCTTCTATTTCCAAACCCTGATAAATATAACTCTCTTATGTTTTCCATAAACACGGTTCTCACATAATTCCAAACTTATCTGCTTCAAATATGGAAGCAATTTCCTTGAGTGGAGAATCCACATCCCCTTCTCACTCATGTGGACAAGACTGTGATACCACATTGTTGTACACATTTATGTGGAATCTATAGAGATAGAATAATTGGTATTATGAGGACATAAATACAACGTATCTATCCTATCTCATTTTTCTATTACCAGTTCTCCTTTGGTGATCTTCCACCATATTTTTCAAATGTAGACAAACAAACGCTATCTCCCAACTTACCTGTTGAGATCATATTTCTTTTCATGGCAGGAATATGTCTTACATCCTTTAGCAACCATTCATTTCCATTATTTAACTTAATATGCACCTTACCCATTCCAACAATTTTATACCAGTTCTTAGGATTTAAACAAGCATCACATAATAATAATATGCAAGAAAATCGTAATCACAAGCAACCATTAAAGATAGACACACAATGTTTATGTGGAAAACCAAAAATTGGGAAAAACCACCATAATAGATCTATTATGTCCCATGGACAAAACCATCCAACCCGGCCAAGTGAGCCACCCACCACTCACCTCCAAGCCACTTTACAATGGAGCCTCCTCAAGCATTATAAAGGCTTCTTTACATGCAATACCATGGAACAATAATATGGGCCACCAAATACCATGGAACACCAAATACCATAGAAAAATACCATTGGCCACCAAATACCATGGGCCCAAAAACATGTGTTATACCTAAATCACCTTTGACTGATTCATGAGTCAAGATTAACCCTAACAATCCCCCCTTTAACCTTGAATTGGAGTAAACACCAACCCCCCTCAAATTTTTACCAAGGAATCTCACATACACCCCCTATCACCTAGGTCTATCTCCTGACTTTACCGATGATTTAATAGGGCTATGCATGCCTTACCAAGTCTTACAGTGATATGCCCATTTACATGCAAACTGCTTCATTAAATTTTTTCATGTGTCTTCATGGTGACTTCCCCATTCATTTCTTCATCCTCTCTCTTTTCCATGCTCGCTTTCTTTCTCATTTTCTTCCATGTTCCTTTTATAACTGCATCTAACCTTATCATTGACATCCATATAAAAAAAATCCATCTACTGGATTGCATGGGTCCTCAGTTGTTGTAACCGCCAGTTTTCTAGGAATTTTCTTCACACACATAGTTCATCAATATTGTTCCCACAACTGATTTTAAACTGTCTCAAATTCCTCCCACAATCGAAGACTCGGCCTCTTCGATCTATATCAAGTTAGCCTGTGAGTACACATGTCACCCTCCTACCTACCCAATGGTTCATTCCACACTAGATGCGACATCCTTTCTCTGCACATAAGAGGGATATTGATCCAAATTTATGTGATAATGAAATGAAAGAACATATATATTCACATTCACAAATATATGGAAATAAACATAGTGATACAGTGAACTTAGATTCTATTAAAAGAATGAAACATAACAAATTGTAAAACAAAAGCAGCTAGAATGGTGGTAGTTGTATCTCTTAGAAAAGATGTGGCGGCTACGCTCACTCATGACAATATGAATACAAAAGGAGGCTGAAGGGATTTTTATCATAAAGCCTTGGAGAGGTAGAAAACCCTAAACCTAACCCTAGGAAATGAATCGTCATAAAGTTTGTGGCCCCAAGGTGGTTAGTTGAACAATCAACTTCTCAGGGTCATAACTTTTGCATACGATCTATGTTTGGGGTGCTCGATACCCCAATGGAAAGGTCTATCAAAGATTTATAACTTTCATCTAGGTTCATATGCATGCTAAGAGAAATAATTTGGCCACCCAAATAAAAAAAAACATCGTTTAGGGCCTCAAAACGGTCCCAGTAGTTTGGGACCCAAAAAACCGTAGAAAATTACAAGAATATTTCCAACATGAAAAAAATGTTTTGAGACAATGGTATAGGTGGGTGGCCACCTATACCCATCTGTATCAGTCCTTCCCCTAGGAAGCAATAGTATCCATAGTGTTTGGTTCCCCCATGAAATGGGGAAACTTCTGCTAAATTTTACTCCTTGTGAGCCACTTGCCTCAGTGGAGGAATTGCCCTGCTTTGATAACTCGATATAGTTGGATATTGTGCTGGTGGGTTCCATTAACCTATGTGTCCATGATTTGATCAATGGTTTCTTGTTCCATGTAGTCGATATTCTGTAGGTGTCAATTGTTCTGCCACCTCTGAGGTGTCCAACAGTGGTGAAAAATATGGTCGAAGGAGCTCCACATTGAATACTGGGTGCAGGCCAAGGAATGGAGGAATGCTTAATTCAAAGGAATTGCCACCAACTTCCTTGGCGATGTTGTATGACCCATATTGAATTGGATCAAGCTTGTGATGGGGTCCTATGAGCCTCTCTTTCTGCAAATGCAACCAAACCTTATTCCCAACCTGGACTTGTGTGGAACCCGATGCTAGTCATGACACTGCTTGTATTTAAAATTGGCCTTTTCCAAAATTTCATGGAACTGTTGGCGGATGTGTTGGATTCATCCAAAAAATATGGCGGCCTTATCAGCCTCAGCCTGATCATGGGAAGATTCCTCCTATGTGGATGCAAGGGGTAAAGCTACATCAATTGGGGTCAATGGTTGGAAACCCAACCACTCCTAGAAAGGGTTGTGACCAGTAGAGCTATGAAGATATTTGTTATAGCTACACAGAACATGACGAAGGCTATCATCCCATGTGCGAGGATGTTTAGAATTGTACATTCTTAGAGTATGCACAATCATCTAGTTGACTACCTCTGTTTGTACATCGATTTGGGGGTGGAAGGTAGTCGATTTGGTGAGATTGGTATCCATCAATGACCATAGACTAGACTAGAAATTACTTAGGAACTTGTTGTACCAATTTGAAATGATAGTTTGTGGCATCCCAAAATGAACCTAAACATTCTTGAAGAAGAGCTTAGCAATGGCTTCGGCAAAGATGCTCTTCTTGCAAGCTATCAGAATGCTCAATTTAGAGTAGAAATTTACAACCACAAACACACAATCATTAACATGCTTAGTTGAAGGTAGTCCTGACATCTAATCCATGGAGATGGATTCCCATATCCCATTCGGAGTGGGATGGGAGGTGTACAACCCTTTCTTTTTTACGGCTAGTTGCGCGATGGCATAGGTAGTGTGGGATGGGGAGTGTACAACCCTTTCTTTTTTACGGCTAGTTACGCAATGGCGTAGGGAGTGTNGGTGTACAACCCTTTCTTTTTTACGGCTAGTTGCGCGATGGCATAGGTAGTGTGGGATGGGGAGTGTACAACCCTTTCTTTTTTACGGCTAGTTACGCAATGGCGTAGGTAGTGTGGGATTTGATTAGTTGGTCGACGTCTTGTCAAAGTTTGGGCCAATAAAAATAATTATGCAAGACCACCATTGTCTTCTCAATGCCAAAGTGCCCTGCCACCCAATTATAATGTGCTTCCCAAATCATCTTCGCACGCTCGCTTGAAGGAACACAAATATGGCACAGGTGGCATAACAATCCTTCCTAAAGATGAAATTCTTCCACAGGTGTACCTGCACAAAAGGATTGATAGATGGGAGTGAACTCGGGATCATTGTCATATAGTTGAGGCCACCCATAGGTCTTGTGTCCGGAAGAGTTGAGCATCGTGGTTAATGGTACTGCTCGAGGTCAATTGAGGCAATCAACAACTCGATTGGTGTTTCCCTTCTTATATTTAATGTTCAAGTGGAACTGCTACAAGTAAGTGGACCACTTCTAGTGGTGGACATTCTGTAACTTTTATTGGGTTTACATGAACTGCAAGGGCATGTGATCAGTGTGGATGACTGTTTCTTTTCCAAGGATGTAATGCTTCCATTGGCGATAAGCTTGGACAATGGAGTATAGTTCCTTGTCATAGGTTGGGTACTTTCCAACTATCTGAAAGTGTCTCTCTATGATATGCCACTTGATGTCCATGTTGAATGAGGACCGCACCAATGACGTAGTCTGAAGCATCTGTCTCATTCTCAAAGGGTTATTATAGATAAGGTAAGGTAAGGATGGACGTCGAACATAAGCATTGCTTCAAATCCTCAAATGCATGTTGTTGTGGCTTGGACCATATGAACTTGGCCTTATATCCACCTTTGGTCACTTGGCTAATGGAGCAAGCAATATTAGAGAATCCCAACACAAATCTGTGATAGAAGTTTGCAAGGCCTAGGAAGCTACGAAGCTCTGTGAGATTTGTCGAGGTTGGCTAATAGTGAATGGCTTGGATCTTGGTCGGATCTACATGAACACCATGTTCATCCACAATGTATCCTAGATACTGAACCCTTTCCATGCCAAATGAGCACTTATCTAGATTGGAATATAACTTGTGATGTCACAGGATACTAAGGACCTGGTGGACATGCTACAAATGTTCTGTCCATTTTCTACTGTAGATGAGGATATCATCTAGATATACGACCACAAAGGAATTTGTGAATGGTCGTAGAATGTCATCCATCATCCTCATGAATGTTGTTGGAGCATTAGTCAAGCTGAAAGGGATTACCAACCACTCAAAAAGGCCTTCTCGATATTTGAAGGCAGTCTTCTAGACATCATTCTGCTCAATTGGCACTTGATGATATCCATACTTCATGTCAATCTTGCTAAAATACTTGGTCCCTTGAGCTGGTTGAGGAGGTCATCTATCCAGGGAATTGGATATTGATTCTATATTGTGATCTTGTTTAGAGATCAGTATTCAATACAGGTTCGCCATGTCCCATCTTTCTTTTGTACCAACACAATTGGGCTCCCACAAGGTAAGGAGTTGGGTTGAATTTTCCCCTTTTGGATTAACTCTTGAATCTGGCGTTTGATTTCTTACTTCTCCATGAGGGAACGCATGTATACTGGCCCATTAGGTAAAGGCTCACAAGGGATCAAATAAATGGAATGCTTGACCTAGCAATGTGCCAGAACCTCAATAGGTGTGGTGAAGATGTATTTGTATGCTTCCACGATCTTTTCCACTTGGTTTTGCTACGTATTGGGGTTTTTTGTGGAGGTGGTGGATGTTGTTGTGATCTTTCATTCATCCTCAAAATGAACCATGAAGAGTACGAATTTCCATGTCATAGAGATTACCTTCTTACACTGATTCACTATGATGAGAGACACTGTAGTAGCAGACCGTGTCTCTGGTATCCTGTAGAGTTTATTTCCCAAAGTAATAATGACACTACGAGGTATAGACTCATACACATGATGATGTTTCCACATATATGGTTGTCCTAAAATAACATCACAAACTTCAAGCGGGCAACATCACTCACTACCTCATCTTTGAAGGGCTTGATGCCCTAGGATAAGTGACACTGTTGATTGACGCGGATGTCTCGTCCATGGTTCAACCAACCAATTTTGTAGGGTCGAGGATGTGGAACCATCGAAAGCTTCAATCGTTTGACGATCTCGATCGAGATGAGGCTCTTCTAACTACCATTGTCAACAATGAAATGTAGTGGATTCTCCTCCACCCATAGCTCTGAATGGAAGAGGTGCTCCCCTTCCTCCTGCTCCTCTGCCTCGTCTGGTTGGATATTTGCGGTTGTGATTATAGCACAAGGTTCTGCGTCAATGATTTGATTACCCCTTTCTTTCTCTACATCAGTGTCTGAGTCAAAGTCTGGATCCGGGGATTTTGTCTCAGCCAACAATGACTGTTTTGAGCGGTATCCATCAGTGTTGTGCCACGGTATTTTGTGGAACTCGCACCACTTGCTGATGTCCTTCTTCAATTTTCCATTACCCTTCTTTTCCTGTGGCTTGGATTGGTTGTCGAGACTTTGGCCATCCTTACTCTGTCCTTTGGGTTGTGAATTAGGGCCATTTTTTCCCGGCTTCTACTGTTGATTTGCAGACCCAAAATATCACTTATTCTTTTTCTTAAACATTTTCTTGATCTTGACGACATATCGATAAGCTGCTCCTAGTGAGGATATGTCCAATAAATCCATCTCCAATTGAATGTTCCTGCATGGGACACTACGTACTTTAGAACCAAGTGTCATTCATAGTCTCTAATAGCCATCTTTGAGTGCAGGGTATGGAATATATGTAACATCCATAGTTGGATATTCTCAATTAAGTAATTTCTGAAATAACCCACATATCCGTAGACATAAAAATATGAATAAATTTATGGATAAGTCCAAATTACAATTGAGGGCCCATTATTTATATTTTGAAGGAATACCCTTTCATTAAGAGTCATGTCTTTTCGTAAAGGCATTATTATTTATTATTATTTATTTTATATATATTATTATTTGTTGTTATTATTTGAATTTGTTACATTGCCACTCCCTTAGAAAGGCTTTGTCCTCAAAGCCTTATAATGTTTCTACATCATTTTTATGGTGTCGTAGCTGACGAAACATGTCGATATGAACTACTAAGAGTTGAGCGCAACTTCTGATATGTGGACGAATCAATCCATCCCAAATTGATTTGTTGTGGACTGTTGGCATTCCATACTGATTTATCATTAGGAGATTTGATCACATTGGTACCACTATCTTTCGACATTTCCCACTTTTTAGAATATCTGTTTTTATGGTTGGGGTGTCGATATGGAATTTTTACAATGTCATTTTCTTTTACGAGTGTCATTTTTTTAGCATTGGTCTAAGCAGAAAGTTGTATTTTCTCCTCTTGAGGTTTTAAGGTTTCATTCTGTATCTTTTCCAACTTGTTTTCTAACTGCATGTTATCATTTTGAAACTTCTTAATCACTTCTACATGTGATTTCCTGTCATCTTCAGACTTCTTGAGTTGTTCCTTAAGATCTGCGTTATGCCTTTTGATACAACGATTTTCTTCATGTTTCTCTAGAAGTTTTCCTTCAATGTCTTCCGTAGATTTTTCTATCTTTCGACTACTTTTCAACTTCTTAATTTTTGTGACTAGTGTTTTGTTATGATTTCTTAATCATAAAATTTCTTCGGAATTGCTTGATAACACCTTGTTGACTTTTGTCAATTCTAACTTATGTGTCTTCTTACAGTCGTCATACTGCTGCTGGAGTTTTTCTTTTTGCTGTTTATGATGACGTAACTCTGTTTCTTGATTTTATAACTTCATCCGGACTTGCGCCAATTCAACATCTTTTTCCATCATGAGTTTGTTTAGATGCTTTATTTCTTCTTCTAATTCATTATCGCATCCATATGGTGATTTGTTGTCATTTTTTGACTTTCTGATCTCCTCTTCTAAGTTTTGATTATGAATTTTTAAACATGATGTTTCTTTATCCTGATCGGATAACATTTTCTTGTTATCACTTATGGTTCGTTCTAGCTGTTGATTTTGATTCCATAAGCGACGATTCTCATTGTCTCTCCACTCTTTCAACCGCTTTTGCATCTCAACGTCAATTTGTATACTTTTATTGATCGCCTTATATTGATCTAACTCGTCCACTATTGTTTGTAGTTGTGACTTCATTTCCGAACATGTAGGTGCCATTGTTTGTGACTTTCTTTTTACTTCACTTTTGTCTTCTTTTCTTTTTCTCTTTTTTTTCAATAGTTTTGTAAAATGCAAGTAGATTGGGTGGTTGGGAGGAATAAGTGTTACCTTTCCCACCTAGGTTCAAATCTCACTTGCTTCTTTGTAGTTATTATTATGCACTTTTTATATTCATAACCAAACCCACTTTAATAAACCACATGTGGTTTCACTCTTACCTTCTTCTTTTTTTAACTTTTATCTTTTCTTTTTTAACTGTTATTTTCTTTTCTTTTCTTTTACCTCTTTTTTGGGGGGGGTACTTTTACCTTCTTCTTTTTTTAAGGGCAAAGTCCTATTTTTTTTGGAAACCCAAATCTACACAAGGTGTAAATAATGTTGTCGTATAGCTTTGATACCACTCTAACATCCATAGTTGGATATTCTTAATTAAGTAATTTCTGAAATAACTCACATATCCGTAGATAATGAAATATGAATAAATTGATGGATAAGTCCAAATTACAATTGAGGGCCCGTTATTTATATTTTGACTTTAATTAAGAGTCATGTCTTTTCATAAAGACATTATTAATTTTTATTAATTATTTTATTTATTTTATATATATGTTGATGTTTATTATTATTATTATTATTTGTTGTTGTTATTATTTGAATTTGTTACAATATATTGGTGTACTCCGACACCATTTGGTCTCTTTCCTAGGGCAATGTCATCCACAGGGTGTATTGGTCATCATAGTTTCCAACAGGGTAGAATTCCTCTTTGATGACATTAAATAAACATGCCCAAGTGGGTTATGTATTAAATATCTCAGATTCATCCCTCGCATGGCTCTTGTAGTACCCGTCCCACCGGTCTTTGATATGGAGGAGGGACTTAAGGAGTGCGAAGGTGATCTTTTCACTATTGGAAAAATTTTGAACAGAGAAGTAACCCTCTAACAGACTCAACCATTTTTCCAAAGCATCTGCATCTATCATTCATTCAAATAAGGGATGTCAAAGTTAACTTCTACCTTGCAGGGAGTCGCACCCCCGAAACAAATGCTCGTTGAAGGTGCATACGTCGTCGTTGGCATTCTCCAAAGGATATGGGCGAAGTTATCCATCATCTAATTCATATGTTGTGTGAGGGATTCCTCGAGCAACAATTTAATAGGATCTCATGCTCCATCATCTTGCTTTTATTCTCCTACCATTTGAGGTTGCTAGGGACGACGAAAGGTGTTTTCCCCAAGCTCAACTAGTTTGAGATCCAACTTTCGATATTCATATCTCGTCGGGGACATGCACTGAGAAACCACAAGAGCGGAAAGCTCTGACACCATTGGTCCAGATTTACGTGAGAATGAAATGAAAGAGCATATATATATATTCACATACACATATATATGAAAATAAACACAACGATACAATAAACTCATATTCTATTAAATGAATGAAACAAAACAAATTGTAAAGCAAAAGCAACTAGAATGGTGGTAGTTGTATCTTTGAGAAGAGATGTGACGGCTACGCTCACTTGTGACAAGATGAATACAAAAGGAGGTCGAATGGCCTTTTATCATAAAGCCTTAGAGAGGCAGAAAACCATAAACCTAAAACCGTAAAAATTACAAGAAATTTTCCAATATGAAAAAAATGTTTTGAGACAGTGGAATAGGTGAGTGGCCACCTATACCCATCTCAATCATAAACCTTGTGCTTTCAATACCAAGGAAATCAAATTTTAACCAAAAACAAAAAATGATCAGGTGTAGAGTTCTACCAATTATGCACCCCACAATACAATATTAAAACTTTTTAATACTAAATTTTTTATGCTTTAAAAATATATATATAAATTTAATTTAATTTTTTAATAATAAATTGTTAAATATTAAAATAAAAATTTAATTAATTTTAAATATACAAACTAGAATACATATAATTAAAATAACCATTTCTCTATTCAAACCATCTTTTTCATATCAAATTATAGAATGCATCTTATTTTTCTCTTTCCTATTTCTTTGTTTTTAGCGTATTCTTTCACATCAAGTTGTAGAAATTTCTCTTTCTTCTCTATCATATTAAGGTAAATTGCACCTCTTTATTTTTGTCTTCCACACAAGATGTTGAATGTATTTTTTTTTCGTCGTTAGTAAGTATTTTTTTTACTTTTCCAATTATTATTGACTAAATTGAAGGAACGCATGTTGAAAGCATTATTATTTTTCTCAATTATTAAGTATATCTTTTTACTTTTTTTTCTAAGTATTATTGACTAAATTTAATGATGTCAAATCATAACTTAATCCGTTTTTAATTCCAAGAAAAAATTAAACATCTTAAAAAAAACTCCATTTCTCAATTATTTTTAACTAAATCTAATAATATATTTTTTATCAAATCATAACTTAATCTTTTTTTAAAAGTAAAAATAAATTCAACACCTTTAACAACCCAAATTCCAGCTTAGTTAATTATAATTTAATCCATTTTTAAAAGTAAAAATAAATTCAACACGTTTAACAACCCCAATTCCAGCTTAATTAATTAATTATAGAGTATGAACACATTTACTTATATTTACAATTCCAACATTTCCACAAATCCAAAAATAGTTACACATTTTCTAATCCACCCAAGTCCTTTCAAACTGTAAAGTGCACCCCTATGCCTAGTGTTGGAATTTGAGGGTGTTTTGCTTGTCTCATTTTATTCGGCAAATACTTCTAAATATTTTGGGAGAACAAGGACAAACGATTTTCCAAGACTTATTTTTGAAGTTTGGCAATTTCTATATAGAGTTCTACCAATCATACACCCCACAATACAATATTAAAACTTTTTAATACTAAAATTTTTATACTTTAAAAAAAACATAAATTTAGTTTAATTTTTAAATAATAAATTGTTAAATATTAAAATAATTATGATTTAAGAAAATATTATTAAAAAACAATAAAAATTTTATTAATTTTAAATATACACACTAGAATACATATAATTAAAATAACTATTGTTTGCATCTTATTTTTTTCTTTGCTATCAAGCTGTAAAGTATATTTCTTTAGTTTTAGCTTTTAGCCCATTCTTTCACATCAAGTTGTTGAAAATTTCTCTCTTTATTCTCTATCATGTTAAGGTAAAGTGCACCTCTTTATTTTTGTCTTCTACACAAGATATTGAATTTATTTCTATTTTTCTCTTTCATATCAAGTTGGTAACTATATCTTTTTATTTTTCCAATTATTATTGACTAAATTGAAGGAACCCATGCTGAAAGCGTTATTTTTCTCAATTGTTAAGTATATCTTTTTACTTTTCCAAATATTATTAACTAAATTTAATGATGTCAAATCATAACTTAATCCGTTTTTAACTCCAAGAAAGAATTAAACATCTTTTAAAAAAAACTCCAATTCTCAATTATTTTTAACTAAATCTAATAATATATTTTTTATCAAATCATAACTTAATCTATTTTTAAAAGTAAAAATAAATTCAACACCTTTAACAACCCAAATTCCAGCTTAATTAATTATAACTTAATCCATTTTTAAAAGTAAAAATAAATTCAACACCTTTAACAACCCCAATTCCAGCTTAATTAATTATAGAGTATGAACACATTTACTTATATTTACAATTCCAACATTTCCACAAATCCAAAAATAGTTACACATTTTCTAATCCACCCAAGTCCTTTCAAACTGTAAAGTGCACCCCTATGCCTAGTGTTGGAATTTGAGGGTGTTTTGCTTGTCTCATTTTATTCTGCAAATACTTCTAAATATTTTGGGAGAACAAGGACAAACGATTTTCCGAGACTTATTTTTGAAGTTTGGCAATTTCTTCCAATCATACACCCCACAATACAATATTAAAACTTTTTAATACTAAAATTTTTATACTTAAAAAAAACATAAATTTAGTTTAATTTTTAAATAATAAATTATTAAATATTAAAATAATTATGATTTAAGAAAATATTATTAAAAAAAATAAAAATTTAATTAATTTTAAATATACAAACTAGAATACATATAATTAAAATAACTATTTTTCAAACCATCTTTTCAATATCAAATTGTAGAATGCATCTTATTTTTCTCTTTTTGTAAAGTATATTTCTTTGGTTTTGGCTTTTAGCCCATTCTTTCACATCAAGTTGTAGAAAATTTCTCTCTTTATTCTCTATCATGTTAAGGTAAAGTGCACCTCTTTATTTTTGTCTTCTACATAAGATATTGAATTTATTTCTATTTTTCTCTTTCATATCAAGTTGGTAAATATATCTTTTTATTTTTCCAATTATTATTGACTAAATTGAAGGAACACCTGCTGAAAGCATTATTTTTCTCAATTGTAAGTATATCTTTTTACTTTTCCAAATATTATTAACTAAATTTAATGATGTCAAATCATAACTTAATCCATTTTTAACTGCAAGAAAGAATTGAACATCTTTAAAAAAAAGCTCCAATTCTCAATTATTTTTAACTAAATCTAATAATATGATTTGTTATCAAATCATAACTTAATTCATTTTTAAAAGTAAAAATAAATTCAACACCCTTAACAACCCCAACTCCAGCTTAATTAATTATAGAGTATGAACACAGTAAATTGGATCTTACTAAGGCTTTCGATCGTGTTGATTGGACATATGTCAGACTGATCCTGATTCAAATTGGAGTACCCCTCCTTACTGTAAATTGGATCATGGGATGCCTCTCAACTGTCAATTATGCGGTTCTGGTCAATGGGACTCCCTCGAAATTTTTCACAGCTACTCATGGTATCCGCCAAGGTTGTCCTCTATCTCCCCTCCTCTTCATCCTGGTCATCGAGGGCCTTAGTCTTCTCATTCGGGATGCTAGGTCTAATGGGCTCATTCGGGGCATTCAAATCTCGCCCTCCCTTGCTCTTTCCCACCTCCTCTTTGTGGATGACGTGATCCTTTTGGGCTCGGGTACCCTACAAGATTGGTCTGCATTTGAGGTTATCCTTGAGACTTTTTGCAAAGCCTCGGGCATGAGGATAAATTTCGAGAAGTCTTATTTTCTCTATTACAATTTTGACATTGACTGTCTTAATGCTTTTGCTGGAGTTTTGCCTTACAGAATGACGCCTCTCCAAACTGGATTCAATTATCTGGGTTATTACTTGAAACCACTTGGTTACAGAGTTAATGATTGGCTTTGGATTATTCAAAAATTGGAAAAAAGGATCAGTCACTGGACCTTTCAATATCTTTCCCTTGAAGGCAGATTGATTCTCGTTCAATCAGTGCTGTCAAGTATCCCTGTTTATTGGATGGGACTTGCTCCAATCCCTGCCACCATCTTACAAAAACTCAAAAGAATCATGTTCAACTTTTTATGGGGCTCCTCCGATAATAATAGCAGGTATCATTTGGCTAGCTAGAGGGATCTTTCGTGGCCAAAGGAATTTGGGGGTTGGGGCATAAAAAAACTCCTCTGGTTCAGCATTGCACTTTGGCTTAAAAATTTGTGGAGGATCCTACACTCTAAAGGTTTGTGGTATCAAGTTCTCCATCTTAAACACATGAAAAGCTCATCGGTGGCTGATTGGCTTAGATGCAAATGTTTCAACATGCGCTGTACCTCTGTTATGTGGAGAGGGTTTATGCAGACTCTCCCATGGTTGGGCACCCACATGGCCTAGCAGGTGGGGGATGGCGAAAATATTTTGCTGGGAATCGATCCGATTGTTGGTCCTCACACTTCCTTTTGCCTCCCCAAGGATCTAAGATCATATCTGGAGGATATGAATATATGCACACTCTCTTAGATTCAGAATTATCTTCCTAACGCACAGAGTTATTGGCTGTCCGCTGATGATTTAGATCTTGGGGGCCCCTATAAATTAATCTGGGATGAATATATCGAGGGACTATCCGGAGCAGGCATTCGCCTTTTTAACTGTCCTCATGAACTTGTCTGGGACTATAAAAATAAATCAGGCCCCATTACTGCCAAGAATGCTTATGATAGCATTGTTTGTTCTCTCTCACCCCCGGTTGGAAACCATGCAGACTCTCTTCTATGGACTAAGGCTCTTCCCATCAAAATCTCTTGTTTTATCTGGTTATCTCTCCGGTACAGAATCCTCACCTGGGAGAATTTACAGAAAAGGGGCAAACAGGGCCCTGGTATTTGTGCTCTCTGCTATTCGGATGAGGAGACAGTCGACCACTTATTCTCCATCTGCTCTGTCTGGAAAACAATTGCTGAACATGTTTGCGATCTTCTTAATCTCCCAGCTCCTCCTCTGTGTATATCGCTTGGGGACATGATCAATGGTTGGGTTGGTATCCTTTCTTGGAACTCGCACTTCTATTTGCTTCCTTTTCATATGATGTGGATCATTTGGAAGGTATGCAACCAGGCTATCTTCGAGGGGAAACGAAGAAACATCTACAGTTTGGTCCAGCAAATTATAAAAACTGTTCAAGCTATTCCTTTGCCGACTGCCAATGGAAAAACTAGAAGCAAAAAATTGGGGAAGCCCCCTTGCAAGGTTTATCCCTGTGGATTTATTGATGGGGCCTCAAATTGCAAGATCGTTGGTATATGTTACTGTATACACTTCAATGAGTCTCGTTATTTGGAGTTCTCACTGGGGATTGGACATGGCACTAACACTAAAGCGGAATTGCTCAGCTTATGGGCACTTCTCCACTCCTCCCAAATGATGGGGATCCCCCTAACCCAGGTATATGGTGATTATCTAGTAATCATCAATTGGGCGTTGGGATCGACTGCTCTCTCCCCACCCGATCTCCTTCATTGGTGTAGGGATACGAAAAAGCTAATTCACAACTTTCAGGATTTGTCTTTCTCCCACATCTACCGAGAGCACAATCGTTTGGCTAATCGTCTCTCTAAAATTGCACTCTCTTATCCGCAGGGTAAAGGCAGTTTTAAGGAATATTTCGAGAACCAATTGGTTTCTCAGGATACTTTTCAACTCTTTTGAGCATGGTAAAGAGATTTCTTTTCCCTTATTTTTGGTATGATTCGTATGATTGATTTGAGTGATCACTTTTAGATTGTTGATCAGTGCCTTTTGGCACTCGGTAGATGTGGATGCAAAGACAGTCCTCCCTTTATGATGAGTCAGTTTTCTGATGGGATCACTCATTTTAGCTGTTATGCCTTCCCCCCCGGCAGTTCTCTTGGGGCTTGATGGTATGTAACCCGCTTAAGGGGAGAATGTATCGATGACCTTTGATTCTTAATAAGAATAACAAGGACAGGCTTTTTTCTTTCTGAAAAAAAAAGAGTATGGACACATTTACTTATATTTAGAATTCCAACATTTCCACAAATCCGAAAATAGTTACACATTTTCTAATCCACCCAACTCCTTTCAAAGTGTAAAGTGCACCCCTATGCCTAGTGTTGGAATTTGAGGGTGTTTTGCCTATCTCAGGGCATTTTATTCAGCAAATACTTCTAAATATTTTGGGTGAACAAGGACAAACAATTTTTCGAGACTTATTTTTGAAGTTTGACAATTTCTATGTAGAATTCTACCAATCATGCACCCCACAATACAATATTAAAACTTTTTAATACTGAAATTTTTATGCTTAAAAAAACTAATTTAATTTAATTTTTAAATAATAAATTGTTAAATATTAAAGTAATTATGATTTAAAAAAATATTATTAAAAAAACAATAAAAATTTAATTATTTTTAAATATACAAACTAGAATACATATAATTAAATAACTATTTTTCAAACCATCTTTTTCATATCAAATTGTAGAATGCTTCTTATTTTTCTCTTTCCTATCAAGCTGTAAACTATATTTCTTTGGTTTTCGCTTTTAGCTCATTCTTTCACATCAAGTTGTAGAAAATTTCTCTCTTTATTCTCTATCCTGTTAAGGTAAAGTGCACCTCTTTATTTTTGTCTTCTACACAAGATGTTGAATGTATCTCTATCAAGTTGGTAAGTATATTTTTTACTTTTCCAATTATTATTAACTAAATTGAAGGAACACCTGCTGAAAGCATTATTTTTCTCAATTGTTAAGTATATTTTTTTTACTTTTCCAAGTATTATTGACTAAATTTAATGATGTCAAATCATAACTTAATCCATTTCTACCTGCGAGAAAGAATTGAACATCTTTAAAAAAAACTCCAATTCTCAATTATTTTTAACTCAATTTAATAATATGATTTTTTATCAAATCATAACTTAATCCATTTTTAAAAGTAAAAATAAATTCAACACCCTTAACAACCCTAAACTCCAGCTTAATTGATTATAAAGTATGAACACATTTATTTACAATTCCAACATTTCCACAAATCCAAAAATAGTTACACATTTTCTAATCCACCCAACTCCTTTCAAAGTGTAAAGTGCACCCCTATGCCTAGTGTTGGAATTTGAGGGTATTTTGCCTATCTGAAAGCATTTTATTCGGCAAATACTTCTAAATATTTTGGGAGAACAAGGATAAACAATTTTTCAAGAATTATTTTTGAAGTTTTAATGGCAAGTAATCATGAATGTTGGTGGATGTATAATACACATATTAATAAAGGTAATTTATTAGTTTGGTACCATGAATGTTGGTAGATGTGTATTACACATATTAATAAAGGTAATTTATTAGTTTGTACCATTTTTAGTAATTTTGTTACCATTTTCAAAATATATAATAATAAATAATATTTTTTAATGTTTAATTTTTTTATTATTTTTTAATTAATACTTTATAGTTGAAAGGGAACTAGCGAAATGTTAAGTGGCCAGTTAAATTAAATTAATTAAATAAATAATTAGTCTACCCGGTAGAGGGCTGAAATGAAATTCCAACCCTGCCGATGCCATCAGTCAAAGATTTGATTGCCACGGGTTTTGTCTCGGCCCATTAATGGTAGCGCCCAATTTTATGGCGGATCTACGTAAAAATCCCTAAAGCTCGAATCACAGGGGGACCATAGCAGGACTTTTTAAAAGACAACACCGTAGTCACCAGGAAAGGTCCTTAGATCAAGGAAATTTAAAAAAAAATCTGTTTTGACCATGAATTTTGGTGAGCAGGCAACCCTGTCATTGGATCTCTTACCATAAAATGTATAGCTGAATGAATGGCATTTTTATACCTATTCAATAATTACACAGATTTCCAACTGGGATGATGGCTGCCAACGGCCATGATCAAATCACTGGGAAGCCCAGAAGCACATTCTGCAATCGGCATTTGGTGTGGACGACGCTGCTGCTTGTCTCGATCCTTTGCTACACTCCATGGCTCTTCTGGTCTTCCAAGACTCCGCTTTACTGCTCTCCCACATCCATAACAACGGCAGCAACAGAGAAGTCGCGGTATCGAAACCCCTGGAGCGGAGACCTGCGGGATCTTGAAACCCGCTGGAACGATCTGAAGTTCCAAGACTCGAATCCGCGACGCGCTGCCCCGCAGCGACTCAGGATCGCGCTGTTTGTGAAGAAATGGCCATCGAGGGACTCGGCCGGGGGTCTCGAGCGCCACGCAAGAACCCTGCACCGTGAGCTTGCGCGCCGCGGGCACGAAATCCACGTCTTCACCTCATCCTCGACGGTTCTGAATCAAATCCTGCCGGAGGACGAATCCAGGGGCCTTCGATTCCATTTCTCAAACCCTACCCCGGCTGGGAACCTCAAGGCCCGGGAGGCCTGGGAGCAGTTCTTGCTGGCCAACGAAACCCTAGCCGCCGAGGGTTTCAAAGGGGGGTTCGACATCATTCATACAGAGAGCGTGGCGCTGCCGCACGGCCGCGCGCGGAACTTCAGTAACGTTGTCGTCTCTTGGCACGGCATTGCCTACGAGACAATACAGTCGGACATCGTCCAAGATCTCATGCGGAGCTCCGCCGAGGCTCGACCCCTCGACCTCCACAAGGCCATAACAGAGCGTGTACAGAGAGTCATAGAGGAAGTAAAATTCTTCCCCAAATATGCCCAGCATGTCGCCACCAGCGACGCCGTGGGGGAAGTCCTGAGAACAGTCTACATGCTGCCACTGCGAAATGTCCACATTATCGTTAATGGCGTCGACGAGGGTTTTTTCAGGCCAGATAAGGCCCGCGGTGCGGCTTTCCGGTTGAAGTACGGCGTGCCGCCGAGGGCCCGCCTGGTTATGGGTATGGCCGGCCGGCTGGTGAAGGACAAGGGCCACCCGCTTATCTTTCAAGCCCTTAAAACCCTCCTGCAGACCGGAAATTATACCGATGTTTTCATCATGATCGCCGGCGATGGTCCATGGGGTGCCCGGTACCGGGAACTGGCTCCTAATGTGAAGGTCCTGGGGACTTTGAGCCCGACTCAGCTGGGGGATTTCTATAATGCCCTGGATATCTTTGTAAACCCTACGCTGAGAGCCCAGGGACTCGATCACACGCTCATAGAGGCCATGCTGTGCGGGAAACCGCTGCTAGCGTCGCATTTTAGCAGCATAACCAAGAGCGTGTTGGTGAGCGGGGATTTCGGGTACACTTTCAGTCCCAGGCTCGAATCCCTCCGAGGTGCGTTGGAGGGAGTAATTGAGGACGGGAAATGGGTTCTGGAGAATAAGGGGTTGGCGTGCAGGAGCAGGGCGGAGGAGCTGTTCACTGCGGTGAAAATGGCGTCCGCGTATGAAAGGCTTTTCCTGTGTATTGCCAAGGGGAATGCCACCGGATTCGATTTCTGCACATACGCTCTTCCTTTTCCTACTTCTCACCAATAGGTATCGATCCATCCTACCTCTCTTTGACCATGAAATTTATTTGCAAAATTTGTAGTCATCTTCTCCATTATATGTACCAGCATTTCTTTATGTGCTTCCAATTCAATGGATTCAAACCAATGATTACAGGGAGAATGATTTCCAATCACAAGATTTTAATTTGTACGGATGGAAGATTCAATCTGTGCTTTGAGTTTTTCTACTTCCACTGCAGTATTTCCTTCTGTTCTTCCAGTTCAGAGGAATCAAACCAATGATTACAGGGAGAATGATTTTTAATCACATGAAATTAAATTTGTAAGGAGGGATTCAATCTACTGTACTTCAGTCTTCACCTGCAGTGAACCTTTGCATCTGCAGGAAGGTGCAGCTTATTGAATCCTGTTGGGCTTTGAGTTTTGCATTTCAAGTTGGTCCGCATTCATTGTAATAGATTAGATAGATTATTTTGAGGTTTTTCAAATTTTAACGGGAGATTTATGGATCAGATCTTTCTTTAGATTGTAATCTTAGCTGTTTAACAGAGGGATCATAGGATGCATCTTTGAAACACAATTGTTTCCCCTGATTTAAAATACAGGGAAGGAAAATCAAAGATTTGTTATTTGAAGATTTATAAGAATTATAGAATTTAAGGAGCTTTAAATCAATCTTGGAATTGCATACAGTAAATGGTAAAAGAGTGAATCAATTTTTTCACAAAAATAATTTTTCTAACCACAATCTTATTATAATAAGATTTTGAAGAAAAGTAAAAGCAGGAAGAATATTGAAGAGTAATAAGATTATTTGAATGGTTATGAATTTATTTTTTTATTAAAACAATAATTTTATCAAATACCAAATCCAATCAAATTGTAATAATTACAATAAGGGTATTTGAAAATCAAAATTAAATTGTAATTATATTTAAAAGTGTTGAATTTAGGACAATCTAATTTTAATACTTACATGAAGGATAATTGTAATACTTCTGAATTTTTCCAACAGTTGTTGAATTTATCATTTATTTAAATAAATGATTTTATTAAACTATAATTTAAATACAATAATTACAGTTATTATAGATTTATTAAGACTGATTTAATTTTTTACCGATCTATTAAACATAAAGAATGATCCAAAATTTTTTCAATTTTTTATTTTTATATTTTTATATATCTTAAGAAAATTTATACCTCATGTTATTTCAACTTTCTTATTTTTTATATACTTTTATATTTTTATACATCTTAGGAAAATTTACACCTCGAGCTATTTAAACCTTCTTGATTTGAACTTTCTTATTTTTTATATATTTTTATATATCTTAGGAAAATTTACACACAAGCTATTTAAACTTAGTTGATACTTAAACTTTATTGATTTTTTATATACGTAGTTTTGAGATGAAATTAATATAATTTAAATTTTTTTATTTAAGCAAATATGCATCATTTGTATTTTTAATATTTTTTTTAATGAAAAAGACATGTATAAAGTTACATAAAGTTAAGCATCTCCTCCTACAAAAATATTTAAAAGTATTGGATTTATTTTTTATTGAAAACAACAATTTTATTAAACCAATTAAATATAATATAATTACCTTTTGAAATATTTCCTCCTTGAAAATAATGATTATTTTCAATTAAAATTGTAATTCTTACCAAATTTGTCCATGAAATATAAAAATTTGTATAAGATAGAACAATATAAACATTTCACTTTTCAGTTGTAATAACAAAATTTTATTTAATAAACTATAAACATTTTTATTATACATTTTACTCATAATAACACTATCTTATTAATAACATAATCTTATTTTTCTAACAAAATAGCAAAATTTTATTTAATAAATTATAAACATTTTTATTTTACATTTCATTTATAATAACATAATCTTATTTAACAAAGAAAAATCTTAACATTGTATTTTAAAGTTGCATTTTTATTATACATTTCACTTATTTCATTTATAATAACATAATCTTAGGAAAAAAATTAACAATGTACTGCAAAGTTATCAATTAAGGATAACAATCTCCTATTAAAACACATCATAATTTTTAATTTATCAAACATAAAAATTCATTTTTAAGTTCAAAGTGAATTTTTTTCTTTCAAACTTTAAAGTGGCATGTTGGTGGGGTTAGATGGATTTTATTGCATCCACTTTGGTTCAATATGGGTTTTATTCCATCCACTGGGGTAACCATAGAAGTAATATTCAAGTAGAAAAACCGAGGTAAATTCTATTAGATAGATCTTTTTTGTTTCAGTAAATACATAAACATGAGTTCCAAGGGGTACTCACTTGGTTGGTGTTTTCAAGTCCAATGCAGAAGTTAAGGTTGGAGTCAACAGGGTGAGGCCCCCTTAGAATTATTACCATGGGCGTAGCAAGCCCTCTATCTTTCAAGGTTGTGAACCACATGAAAAAAATAAATTCACAAGCATATAATTTTTAAATTTTATAAAATTTTAAAACATGCTTGTTCAAATTAAAGACATTACTTGAAACAATAATCACAAATTTGTTTGAAATTATTCTATATTTTTCTCTTGATTTCACTTTGTTTTCCTTTGCAAAATCATTTTTGCTTATGTGATTTGAGTTTATATTTATTTATATGAAAAAACACATAAGCTAAAGAGTGATAAATATGGCCATTGTATTGTGATGGTAAAGTAACAAATTGTATGATACTTAAGTTATAATTAGGTAAGTTGTTATTATAGTTCCACTCTTACATTAATAAAGAATGAATAACAATTAAAGTTTCATTATAAGGTGAACTTGTAAAAGTAAAAAATTGTGAAAAACAACCACACTAAACAGAGATGAGGGTTAGAAGCTAAGTAATACCTGGATGCCCATCATAAACCAGTTGAAACATATAAATACTGCAATTTAATTCCAATTGGAGACAAAAATAATGTGTTCATCAAGTGAGCTGACCTCACTCCTATCTTTTGTTTTTGTCTACCATGTCCCATATTTAATATATAGCAATGTTACCTTTCATTCTCCTCCCAATCACAAGCATTGAGATCACGTACCCCGAGGATGGACTCACTTTCACGCAGTCCGAAACATTGGTTTTCTTAAAACTTTACACAGGTTTCCATCTCTATTCATAAAATATACATGCCTATCGGCAGGTATAATAAGGTTGACTTAATATACAATGATTCCATTCCAACGTTGTGTTGATGCATATCAATAGCACAAGATCAACGATCCTATTCTCGATGTTTTCTTTCCTAATGATGAAACAAGTTGTTTGTTTTAAACGTCAACTTACCACTTTGTTATACAGGTTATAAGCAGGGTATAAGAAAACTGATTAAAATTAGTGTATGAGTGAGCAACTTATAGGAAATCGAATAAAACTAAGTGAGTATGTGACAGGAAAATAAAAATAAATAGAGCAACATCTAAGCAAGTAGGTGATAGGAAAGCATTCAACTCCCTTCACCACACTACCTAATAAGCTTCTTCCTTTCATCCCTTCTTGGATTGACTATTCCTACTACAAGACTCTTCTCAATGTGACATCTAATGCAAGGATAGAGTATCCGAGGAGGTGACAGGGGAGTTAAGGTCAAATATTTAAGCAATGTATGAGCAACATCAATAGGGGCTAAACATCCAAGTAGGTGAACATGTGAGGGATCATCCAAGTAGGTAAATGAGGGACCATAGTAGTAGGTGAAGAAAGGTGCAAGGTAGTAGCATAAGGATAGGGAAATGACAAAAAAAACATGAGTATTCTTCCCCAATTCTTATATATGGATGAACTTTTTTGGTTGAAAACATATTTTAATTGAAATATTTTGATTGAAAGAAAGATTGAACTAAAACAAAATTTTCAGCCAAAAACCCTCTTTTGGAGAGGAATATTCGGACTCAAGTTTTTTACCAAAACCAAGTGATGTTAAAATATAATGTTCAAACAAAAAAATCTATTCGATAAATTTAACTTAGTGACATATTTTTAGATGAAAAATCCTCCACCACACATCATCACAACATCCTATGTTGCGAGATTGTTACCCATTTTCATGGATGCACCCCAAGGATTATATGAACAAGTTAGATGTCGATGATAAAAGATACTAAAATTGTGTTGAGATACTCATGTTCTTCATGGAATGCTTATTGTGTTTGAGTGGTACTTACATGGAGGTTTAATTATTAGGGGATAAAAACAGTGGTGTCCTTGCCAAATACAAAATGAGAAGACAATGAGGCACCTAAGAAATGAGTTACAAATACCAATTGTAGACAAGCCTGTCAAAATCACGAGAAGTTCCATTCATGGAATGGATCACAAGTGGTGAAGTGATGACCTTTCCCAATGCAGGGATGTGTTTGCTAAAATAAGAATAGAACAATGGTCATGAACGATGACTCTCCAAGTGAAAGGAGAGAATGCTTTAGGGATTAGTTATTCATTTCCTAAGTCGTGTTTTGTGCATAATACATTGAATTTTTTATGAAAAAAATGATCCATGTGAGGTTTGAGCATGATATGAGCGCAAGACCAACAATGCAAATACTTGCACACATAAGAACATAATAGAGCATATGTGCAAGTATTAGAAAGCAGATTGTTGAAATTATGCATATATCATACATTCATTTGCATTATATCTATCTATCTATATATATATATATTGGAGGTTGAATTATTAGGGGATAAAAACGGTGGTGTCCTTGCCAAATACAAAATGAGAAGACAATGAGGCACCTAAGAAATGAGTTACAAATACCAATTATAGATGAGCCTGTCAAAATCACGAGAAGTTCCATTCATGGAATGGATCACAAGTGGTGAAGTGATGACCTTTCCCAATGCAGGGATGTGTTTGCTAAAATAAGAATAGAACAATGGTCATGAATGATGACTCTCCAAGTGAAAGGAGAGAATGCATTAGGGATTAGTTATTCATTTCCTAAGTTGTGTTTTGTGCATAATACATTGAATTTTTTATGAAAAAAATGATCCATGTGAGGTTTGAGCATGATATGAGCACAAGACCAACAATGCAAATACTCGCACACATAAGAACATAATA
>LPNX010896399.1:644198-740172 GCA_001517045.1 Pseudotsuga menziesii | reverse complement strand
ATATATATATATATATATATATATATATATATATATATATATGCAAGCATTAGAAAGGAGAGTCAACCTTCAAAGTTTGTATACTAGAACATTTATTGTGACCACTTTTTAGAAAGCTCTAAATTTTTTCTTTCAATTTACACTTGAGCAAGCTCAATTAAGGGCCCATACAAGCAATATTCTTACCAAAAGACATATCATTTCTTTTTGAGAACAAGAATGACAATTTAGTGAAGAACTTTAATAAAATTGTGTACAGAAAAACAATACCAAATATACATTAAAACACAAGAATTAACAATGGCTCACACACACATACACAAATATTTACCTTGAATACCCACTAGCATAGATCCATCTTAAAAGGGGGTCCACTCAGCGCTAAGAGGGATCAAATCTCAAGGTGCAAACCCCTTTTTAAAGCTCAAATGTTGAGTAAGCATTTTAATTTATCAAATTTGTATAGATTTATATATATGCTAGTTTGTTTGTGTGTGTGTGTGTGTTTTCCAAAGAAAAAAAACTTTTATTCATTGAATAAACATGAACAGATCTAATGAGCTTACATAAATTTCATCCTATCAGGCTTCCATCAAACATAAGAAAATTTGGTTTTCTTTTGCCATAAAAAATCTTTCTCTTATTGCCTCTTTTGTTTTGTCCTCCTGTTCTAATATTACTGCTAATTCACCGTTTTATCTCTTGTAAAACTGAATTTAGATTGATTCGTAGTAGAGAGCTGAAATCCCATTTGATATTTCTTCAATTTCCATCATCCCTGACTGAAAAGCGAGAGCCTGTTTTGAAAGTGTATCTGCTTCTGAATTCGGTTCTCTATATGTGTGAGAGAAAACTATCTCCCCAAACTAATCCTTCAACTTCTGAATTTTTGCTAGTAGATGTTGTAGATGTGGTGCTCTGATGATGTTTTTCCATTTTCCCAATCTATAACCATTTTGGAGTCACCATATATCTGAATGCTCTGAATTTGTCTGCTTTTTTCCATTTTCAATACTACCCATAAAGCTGCGAACTCCGCCTTATTTTTGGTTGCTTGACCAAGAGCATACTTGATACAATTTTTTTCTTTCTGCTAATAAATGAATGACTCCTCCGTCTACTCCAACAGGAGGCTTTCTTTGACTCGCTACATTAAAGAAATCCCAAGGTATATCCATGTTTATGACACGTTAATGACTGGTGCTATAATAGTTCTTCTCTTGCCTGGAGCTGAGATGAGTTTTTACTCTTGAATCTTATCCATTAGAAAAGCAATGGTAAGGTCAAGGGATACCCACATATTCTTGAAAATGGATTTGTTTCATGCCTCCCAAATACTGTACACGGAAAGAATTGGAAAAGGTTCATAACAACATACCAATTCATCCTACCACCATGCGTGTGTGCGTTGTTTCGATGTTGCATTTTATCTTTCATGTGCTCCACTGTTTGTGAGCTTCTGTGTCGCAACTTTCCATACGCTTCCTGCATATGGACACAAAGAGAACATGTGTAAGTTCGTTTCTTCGTTCATCTTGCACATAAATCATATAGTTGGGCCCTCAAAACCTCTCTTCTTCAACATTTCCCAGGTTAATAATTTGTTGGATAATGCCAGCCACATTGTGATAATGGTATTTAGCAGACTTTGAATTTTCCATAACCTACTCCACCACCATTTTTTCTCTGATTCAACCTGCTCTCCAATTGCCACTTCATATCCACACTTTGTTGTATATTGCCATGTTTTTGCATTTTTGGTCCAAATAAGTTTATCTGGTTCAAAGCTCAGGCGAACATAGATGGATACTAAAATTTCAATGTACCTATTCCACTCTACAACATGTGGACCATTTAAGCCGAGCTCTTGTGAAGTTTTCCAACTTCTCTTGCCTCTTGAAAATTTTTGAGAGTGAGCATCTACTAAAGTATTTATTCTCAGAGTCCTTGGTTGTTGAATTAACTGAAGTGATAATATGTAGCTTTCCCCTGCACCATCCCACAGGTCTTCCCCTAGTCTTACCTTTTCTCCATCGCCTATCCTCCAAGATGTCCAATTCCCAATTAGAGGAAAATCCAAAACCAACATGCTTCATCCAGTTGAACTGTTCTTATGAGTTTTGACTTGATTCCTAATCCAATCTGTTAGACTTGATCCCAAGCAATATTTAGAAAACATGACCCTTCCACATAGCGAGCCCGGCTTCTGGAATAGCCTCCACAATGTTTTTACTCTTTATAGAACAAGTCCTATTTTTTTATTCCCCAACCACCTAAATCCTTTGGGAGAGAAATGACACTCCATTTTACCGAAGGGATTCCTTCCACTTGTTTGCTTTTTGTCCATAGGAAAGAGAAACATTTTTTTTAAATTTTTGTCAAGATCCCCTTGGGGAAATAGGCTATTGATTCTCAATATATTGGTATAGTCTGCAAAACAACCTTGAAGAGCACTAATCTTCCCCCTCTTGAAAGAAAATGATTAGCCCAGATAGTGATTCTGCTCTCTATTTTTTTATATAACCAGACGCAACCCTAATAAGAGTTATTGTTGGGCTTCAGAAAGAAACCTAGATATTTGAAACCAACTTGAACTGATGTAATCTAAAAAGGCACGATCTCCCTTTCTCTTTGAATCATATATGCTGAGAACTCATTATTTATGAGGTTGGATTTTTCCATGTTTACTACAATTCCTGTGGCTTTTTTATACTTGTCTATCAGAGAGGCAAAGGCCTCAAGATTTCTAATGGTCCTTCTACAAAGACTAAAACATCATCCACAAAAAGGGTATAGGTGACTTCTTCCGTGCTGGAAATTTTAATACCTTTTATCAACCTGTTTTCCTTTGCATTATGAATTATCATGCTTGGTGCTTCTGCAACTAATAGAAAGATGAAGGGAGAGAGAGGGCATCCCTTCCTTAAACCTCTTGAGGAACGAAAGAAATTGGTTGGTGATCCATTTATTAAAACAACAAAAGAGGTGGATTGCAGACAACCCATAATCCATTCCACTACTTCCAGTGCTACTCTAATTTTGATCAGCAACAAGCTAACAAAAGTCCAGCCTACTCGGTCATAAGCTTTGGATAAATCCAGTTTTAATGCAAAGGCTCTTCGTTTTTCCTTTATGGTCGATTGTATGTATTGCTTCCTGTGCCAGTGACACGACATCATGAATTTTCCTGTTGTAAAGAAAACCAAACTGCTCTTCAGATATGATTTCACTTAGGATTGGTTTAATCCTTAAGGCTATGACCTTGGCTTGTGTGTGTGTGTGTGTGTGTGTCATTGTAGATGTTTTATTTTTATATATGTTGTTTTAGATTTATTAAATCTAAGTTGAGACGACATATTTTTTTTTTTAAAGACATGTTTCAACGCTAGGATGAGCACGTAAGGAGTTACACATCTCCCCCTACTGGATTGTAGAATGCGTCTCTTCGGCACAAAAACTGAGAAAACCAACATTTTTGAGAATTTCTTCACTCTCTATTTCATTGTATTATATTTTTTGTTTACAATATAGTATTATACCGTCCAAAACCCTAATCCATTAATCCAAGTTAGATTACAACCTCAATTCCTTAACCATAATTATTTTATAATGTGCCACAAAACCATGGGCTAAACATAGCTCACAACATACCAAAAATGGAACCTACAAAGACTACAACACATGTCCAACATTTAAGGCTGTCAATTTTCAAATACCACATCTCACTTGATATTGCTCAAAATGTTTGTTATGGACTCCTTTTCAAAAGCTCTCAAAATTTGCTTATGATTATAAGAAGTTGCATAGAAATCCAAGAGATGCCCACTATGGCTTAATTTTTGGGACAGGAAACCACCATGCGAACAACCAAAGTTCAAACTTCAATGGGTAATGAGACCTTGTGTGCATGAAGAAAAATGTTTGACCCCTTGAAGTTGATTTCTCCCATCATAAAAGGGACTTAACACATTTGACAAACCAAATATCAATTACTCTAATGCCATGTTAAAAACGGTATGATAAATAGTTAAGTACATGTAATTAACATTACCACGTCCAAATAAAAGCAAGGTTAGCAACTACAATGTAAGTACCTTCCTTAGGGATGATACATATAGTCCTAGTAATGACTTTGTCTTTGCTTTAATTTTGATTGTGCATTTGATTATAACTATTTGGCTTGTACACAACATAGATTTTACCTTTAACTTTTTTCCTAGCTTGTTTGCATTAGATTCAATGCTTATTATTTTTTGGACATGATGATGACAAGAAATCATAATGATGCGGTACAATTTGAGTGAGCCTAATGGTTAAGAACATGTGTTTATTCCTATAAGGACATAGGTTCAAATCCAAAGGGAGGTAGGCTATACACACCTTTGTAGATTTTAGTAGTAAAATATATGTGCAAAGAGGATTCCTTGACCCATAAACAAGAGAGCCTCATATATCAATTCAATGTTTAGCTAAGCCATAACCTTAAAAAAAAAATTATTATTATTTATAACTGATATATGACATAATACCTCTTTATTTCAAATATTACATTATTCCAACTACACCCAAAAATACATTTACAAGGTTATCCAAACATACAAGGTGTTTTCCATGAATCATCCATTCAAGTTTTTAAATTTTACCTCCTAAGTGGTATGAGGCAAACAATGGCCAACATTATAACATTAGCGATCAACAAGTTTTATAGGGAGTAGTGGTAATTCCCCCCTTACAACAAACATATGAAAGCCATAACATGAAATATTAAATTAATTTTTGAATAAATGAAATGAGAAGGAATTTGCCCCTTATGTACAAGCTATTTGAAGTAAAATCTTAACAAAGTAAATGATAACTGTCATGCTAAGTTTTTTGTGTGTACAAATGTTGACTATTGACCTAATACCCCTCCACGCAATCCACCATTAATGTAGTTAAAACAGATTTGCCTACAAAGATATGGAATGTTGTTAACCTTTGTTTTCTGCCTATAATTCTTCTCTCGGCCAGAGACGAAGCTTTGATCAGATGCTTATTAACTCTGGAATTCGACTACATCAACTTTGCTTTGGTAAGTACTCTAACAAATTTGAGCTTTTTCTTAAAAGTTATCTTACTACATTTGTGTATTGGTATTTGCTTAATATATACATTATTGATTTCAAAACTCATTGTTATTGAAAATAATAAGGTCTTTCATGCACTGTTTTGCACATCAAGGGCATTGTGACTCATAACACTAAAAGAGGCCAATCTTTTGATATTTTTGACAAACAAGTGCGATGATTAGACTTTGATAAATCTAAGAGGTTTTACGTATGAATGGGTGTTTAGTAACTTAAACCCTTTATATAAAAATGCATTTTATGGATGTTGTAAATGTCTTTTGGACAAAGAATCATAGAGATATGTTAAAACGAGGTGAAAATAAATCTTGTTATGTAAATTGTTATTTATGATTGCAGCTTGTGTCCATGGCTCGTTTCACCATCATAGACACCTTTTAAGACATTTTTTATGAACTAGTGTTTATCCCAACTCTGGCAAGTCGTGGTGCCCCTTGCATCCAAGGTTGGATGTAAGGAGTTCTCTTTAGGCTATGAAATATAAAAAAAGGTGAGAAATGTGTTTGTCTACTGGAAATATTACTATCGACATTGCCTTTAGGTTATTAAATTACAAGCAAGACTAGAAATGAAATAGAGAAGGTGTCAATGGTATATGTTCTTATGTGGGCAATAGATACACCACCACTAATAGATATATTCATCTTCATTGTTGTGAAAGTGGATTTTTGTTACATGTTTTAGAAGCTCCGAAATGGATCATGTAATGCTTTCTTGGTTTTCCCATCTATGAGTCAAATGCATCAAGGCATGTTAAGTGTGACCAATGTTTGTTTGGGATGGTTACCTTTTCTTGAGCCGTTACAAGATGAAGATATGAGGTTATAATTTTCTAGCATTCATGGATTGAATTCTATACACGTTCAAGCTTTCTATTCTACTTCCTCCCTTCTTCTTCAACTTCTATTCATGTATTTTTCATGTATGTTTATCTTTCATGTATTTTTCTTTAATATTGACATTTGATTTATTTCCTCTATAAAGATTCTAAAATTGTCTTCAAATGCCTTATCGGGTTGTTCTTGATTGATTGAAAGGTATATTTAATGGTTTTACTAGCTAAAACTTGGGTATTGTTTTGTCTTAGATACTAGAATATAGAATTGCCAAATTGCTAGTAGGAGAAACAAAGGAAGAGATCCTAAAATGCTATCATTCATGAAAACTAGAAGATGGCCATCAAGTCCTCTGAGAAGATATAAGTCCAACCTTGAACACCCTCCTATCCCAACTTATTCAGTACCCGACAAATCTAGGAATCAAGACCAAAGTGACAAAGTGTGTAGATTCATCCTCAAAGAGAAAACTCCCAAGGAGAATCTAGAAATCAACAACTTTCTTGATAGGACAAGGGTCTAGTTAACTATGTTGAGCTCGATTAATTCTACTTCATTATAAAATTTCTAGGATGTTGAAGGAGGTCACATTTACAAGGACCTCCCTTGTAGTTGTGAATGATGCTACAATAAGGCATGATTATCTTAACAAATTTGTGCAACTTCTTCAGTTACCCTATTGAATGAGTGTCTACGAGAATCCCATAAATGGAAACGAAAAGATAGTGGGTTTCAAATTAATCAAATATAAATGTACACACCCTGTGTTTGACCTTTCCCTAGGCTTTGCATAAGCTGCCTATAGACTTTGATGCTTTTAAATCTAGCAATGTTGCGAGGTAGTGACAATTTCCAGATCTCACACAAACTTAAAAAATCTTAGAAAGGAAAAGAAGTTATGTACATGTTCAAGCTTTCTCTACTCCTACCTTCCCTACTTATTCAACCTCTATTCATAATAAAGATTTGAATGGATTAAATAATAGCTCGAGTTCCAATACTAATATGCATAATTTATTTAGCTAAACCTCTTTCAACAGTGGATGGGATAGGACATGTAGTGTTCCATCAGATCAAATGGATAATATCCCATTATAGATAGAGCCTGGTTTCTACTGTCGTTTTATTAGAACAAAGAATCCTAGGAGTCATGTAGGTCCAATGTCGTTTGCAGAGAAGAATGCATAGAACACACATTTCATTAAAATTGAAAATAGTTTATTACAAAAACAACCCAAGAATTGAGAATATTGGTTATTTTTGAATTCTAGATCCACTATTTAATTCCAAATTTAATGAAATATTTGTTATAGGCTTCATTGGAGGGAATTCTAAGTTTTTCTAACCCTAGCTAAGAATGACAATAAACTATGCAGTAGTAAGTATATTATATTAGTACTTTAACTATTATGGTAAGTCAATTGATTAAATTATATAATTATTAGGACTTCTTCATTTATGTCCATTTATAGAAGTAATAAAATTTATTAGAATTTAAAAGTTTTATAATGTCCCCAATTTAGAGGCTCCATGGTCATGCTTCTAACCCATCAATTCCTAGAGGTTTAAGCAAAAAATCAAATAAATTAGTTGGGAAATTAATTTTGACTTGTGGATTATTTAGTTAATTAAATTAAATATTGAGAGGTGATGTGGTCCATAGTTGTATATATGTTATTATTAATTAATTATTTGTTGAGGTGTAAATGCATAGGTGGCCCATGAGGGAGCATAGGAGATTAGGTGGGCCTTGTGAGTTGTATTGCACAAGGAAACTGGAAGAAAAGCAATGCAAAGCAAGAAAGCCACTAAAAATATGGAAGGCAACATAAAAGCAGGAAAGAATAGAATGTAGGAAAGTGGCATAAAATCAGGCAACAATAAAAAGCAGGAAACAATGGAAAATAAAGGGAAAGCAGAGTTTCCAAAAGCATGAAAGCAAATTCAAACAAGAAAGGAAAGAAAGGAGGGAAATAAAGCTGGAAGCTCCAATTTAGTCAAGGAGGGCACAATAGACGAGGATAAGGGGTCCACAACAATGTATATTGTCCAACAAGCTAAAAAATATTATAAAAAAAGGTTGAGCGCACCATTCACGTCTTTTGTCAGTTTTGTTATTCGAATTGAAGATTTTTGAATCCCTTCAAAGACTTGGGAGATGTGCCCCTACTATCACCAAGCTAGTTAAGGAATCAACTACATATTTAGGAGAAGGAATCTAGCCATTCTCAGTGAGCTCATTTGTATATATTTCATGTTATTGTAGGTAATTCGAATTCCAGATAGTGTGTGAAGATTCCAATAGTTTGAGTTCAAGAGTTGTGTGTAATTTTCTAATGACTTAATTATATGTATTGAATGTTGAGGGTGTTATCCAGTATGATCTAGTTGATATATTTATAACTCTGATATGTAATATTGGTCCCTTTGAATAATAAGTTTCAATGGCATGGTTCCCTTCTGCAGAAAATTTATATTCTAAACTATATGCTCTAGTATTGTCTAAATTTGACTAGTTTTCATTTTTGAGTTGATACTCTAACTTTAGCACCTCTATTCTGTGATCTGAAGGATTATTCTATAATCTAGAGCAAATTTTATCCTATCCCAAACCTTAAACCTGCAATTCGTAACCTTCTAGTATAATTTGGGTTCGCTTGGAAGTTGACTCGTTGTGTAGTCCTGGTTTTGTAATTTTCTCTCCGGGTTCCAAATTCTTCCCAAATCAACTATAACCCCTTTATTTCAATGTCTCATAGTAGGGTGGGGTTTATATATAGGCCATCCACTTCCAATCTGCACTAGAATCTATTGGGTTCCACATAATTCCTAGGGTCATTTCCTTGAAGCATTTGGTTTATCCAAAGGAGTCTACCTAGGCATGATGCAACCCAAAGAATGTGCAACTGTCGAAGTTGGGATTATGATTAGGTTATTTTATATTTTCCTAAATCTATGGTTGACCTCAATACCATTTGGGGAGAATATAAAAAGTTTAGTGGTGTTTGAAGCAAGTCCGAAAAAACTAGTCATTGTTTTCTTGAAAAGTTTGCCTAGTGTGCCTTAATTCTGAAAAGGTACATTACAAGTTCACTTGTAATCGTTAAAAATTAAGTCGATTAGGTGTAGAGGTAAAGTTTTATCCTCCCTTGTCGCTTTGAAATGCTTTCTATCTTTGTGACCCAATTATTGACTATTGACATAGACTTGATCTTTGAAGAATCCAGTTTACTTTGGGCGCCATCTTTAGAATGAGAGGAAGTGCCTAGTGGGTTTCCCCAAGAAATGCATTATGTGGAAGAAAACAAAACAAAAATAAATAAAAGTTAAAAACTTGTAATAGTAGGTAGTTATAATAGTTAATATTTACATAATATATTATACTTTAGTAGTTTTGTGTGTAAGATAATTTAATAATAAATAATTAGTTTTATAGTAAGGGAGAGTTAAAAATTGGATAAAGTCGACTTTTCCATTGCCTTTTTTTCACAATAGAAACTTTTGGGTCACCTTGATTTACTCATTGATTTGGAATTCCAAGAATCTTGATCTTATTAAAATGTGCTAAAACCCCTAAGGAAAAGTTTCAAGGTTAATGTTCTCATTAATAAAGTGGAACTATAACTTTTGGAAAAATTTCCACTCGATTTGGATAAAAAATTCAATAAACAATGGTTGAGTTTGTCCTCTTGTTAACTTACTCCATATAGTTACGTGTGCGTACATTGTTATATACATATTGTAATGAAGTTAAAAGGTGAAGAAGGGATGAGGAAAAGAAGCTAAATGAGGGTGTAGGTTAAAAAGCGGGCAAACTCAACCATTTTTTTGTTGAAATTCTTCCCCAAACCCTAGTAGGAATTTTGCCAAAAGTTATAGTTCCACCTAGTTAATGCCTAACTAGATAATGAAGCTCCTTCCTTATAAGCTATTATTGCTCAACTTCAATATTATGTTACTTCTTTGTATGAATCTAGCACCCAACTTCATAATGAAGTTACATTACTGCAAGTCTCTAAACGCAAGCATTGTAATGATGTTATTTCATTATAGGATACTAATTACAAACTTTATAATAAGCTTACTTGTCTACAAAATGATGCTTCTAGTCTTTGTGAGGAGAATCTTTCAATGCAAGAAAATGATATTCAACTCAATGATTAGGTCCCTTTATTATAGTGTTTTATCATCTTTCTAAGGAGGTTGTCTCACTTTGAAGTGATAATGTCTAACTCTTTGATGAGTATCATAACTAGACACATAATTATGATCTTCAGCATCAATAATTGATTGAGAAAGACAAGTCCATCTAGGATATGCTCCTCCTTCTACATTAAGTGATTTGAAAAGTAACGGAGGTATGTTGGAGGATTGCATTATGAAATTGTAAAGTTTCACTTATTTTGTTTTTGAGAAGTATGATGAACTTTTTGAGAAGAGATGGATGCATTGTATTAATAAGCTTGGATAAATAAATACTCATGAATTTCAAACATGCATGAATGAATTGAAGGAGAGAGAAGTCGTGCTAGACACCTTGAAAAAGGATATACTTATATCAATGCAACTTCTCATGCATTAGGGGTTGCGAGTTTGTCATCTTTTCATTTTAAGTAGTGTACTAGATTGATTGGTTCTAAATTACTTCGTCAAATGGGTTATATAAATGGTGGATTTAGTAATGTTACTCCTATTTGAGCCCACGATGATTCTAATGAGAGAAGATTATATATTTTCATATTTTACCTCTATATGTGAGTCACCTTGATCCATCTATAGTTGGCACTTTGTAGGAACTAGATAATGCATCACTTGCTTCATCCATTACTATTTTTCAGCAACCACATCCTACACCGTCTATTTATTTGTATAATTATTCCATGTCAAAATTTGAATGTCTTATTTAATAATTGTTTTTCTATTCATTCACAAGAACCATGTCGTACACCTTTTGATCAATTGATGTCAAATTCTTCACCATCCATGTCTCAACAATATCAACATCCTTATCATAAAGAAAAGATGCATTCTTATTCTTCATGTAGGTATTGAAAATATGCTTACCACATTTTTGGTATGCGAGTAGTGCTTTTTACAAATTACTAGTTAAGAAACATAGGTGGTAGAACTCCCCACTATGTGAGCTTATTATGGTTGATTTGATGAGTTGTCATGGAAAAAGTTGAGCACTTGTTTGTGACTTTATATAGACCTATTTCGTCTCCTGTACAACTGTACATTCCTCGACACTCTTGATTATTAATTTGTTGTAACAAGAATCTCTTTTAGTCAGTTTTTAATGGCAACCATTTCTAATGTTCCTTTTTACACATGTGTGCTGAAGGACATCTTTATGATGGGAATACCATCGTGTTTCATGTGGTGTTTGGAACATTTGTTAAATATTTGTACCCTCTTTCTCAAAAAGTGTGTGCCTTGTGCTCTTTGATTTCTTGTTTGAAGTGATCTTGTTGATCTTAAACACTCATTAATTGTATCTTTGTCATATTACTCTAGCTACAATAGAAATTTTGGTTCGCATGATTGGAGCAAGGCTTGTTTCTTCAACACTTACATCCAATTATTTTATCACATTTAGTGCCAACATGGTCTTTGCCATCTTCTACAACATTCTTTTGGAGATTATTCTTTGACAACTTGATGGGATTTTGACTCCCCACTTTATCGTCCATGCATATGCTTTGTTAAACTTATATTTGTTTCACCGGTTCTAAAGAGGTATATATGAAGGTGCATTGGAGGATTAAATTTTCAAGTGATACTCTTAGTTTAACTCGTGCTTGCTTCATTGGTATCGAAGAAGCAAATGTGAAGGTGTTTTGGAGACTACAATTTTGTATTTAGGGAATTCTATCAAAAAATATTTTTCACCTCGTCAATGTCGGGTGGTTGTTCTCAAAGTTAGTCATCATTGTATTCCTTACCCAATAAAACATTAAGGGCAGATTATGGTATTGTTTATTTGATCATTATCTTATCTACATTTATTTAAAGTGTATATTAAGGGTGGATTTTGTGATGTATTATTTACTTGGACAAATATATCAGTGAATGTATCAACACCTTAATTACTCCATGATATCTTAAGGTTGTCCTTTATGTCAACTTTTCTTATTTTTCTCTCCAAGAAAATCTTAAAGGTAGTATATTGGATATAGGTTGGATAATCTTGACTTGTGTCATAACCTATTAATGGGTTCCCTTGTGGTCTTGGTGACTTACCTTCGTACACCTAATGTGATTGACTTGCGACCACACTTGAAGGGTCTTAGTATGTTGGTCCTTTTTAGCAATGATCAGATGTGGTTTGTGATCATATCACAGACGTTTGTTCTTGAGATGAGATATGTGGATTCTCCATAGATCATTGGTCAAAGGTCCTTCAACATGATTAGATGGTCCAAATGCCTTCGATGTGCCTAGTCAGAAATTGTGTGAGACAATGTCGAATGTTCTAATGTTGTGATATCTCTAACCCTTGTTGACAATTAGAAATTTTTCTTATGGGACGACGTGTTTTCATGGTATGTTACATTTATGCTTGTATAATGACTCGCAACACTTAAGGAAATTATGCATGTCTTAGTCTAAACCTAGTGTCATTCTACCTTAGAAATATATAATTCTAAAGGTTAATTTGTACCCTAGTTAACTAAGTGATTCACCTTTTTTATAACACGTTTCATAGCCAATTTTTAATTTTTATAGCCAATTCATCCATCCCCTTCATCTCCCCTTTGTAAATAATATATCATTAGTAACAACTTAAGATCTCATAACTATTCCCATGTATGAATTCCTCAATAAAGCTAAAAGAGTCTAGTACTCTAAGGTCGACGCTGCTAAATTAAATGGAAACATATGGAGATATTCCCCATTGCAAAATCTAGGTTCGTCAAGTCCCATGTTATCAAATCCAAATAGAAAGTAAAGGGACAAATCCAATGAAAAGGCTAAGAAATGCAAATAAACGAAAAATTACAGTAAAAAAGGGATTGCAAAAAATAGGCGCAAGGATGGTGACCTATGATAGAACTTCCTTCTAAGGCACACATGCAGAAGAAATACATTAAACCTTAATTCATGAAAGTTAAGGGTAGATCCCTCATGCTTAATTAATATGATGACTAATTTGCAAAGACTCCTTTCTTTTTGTAAGTTCACATTCACTTTTACTTACTTTAGGAATCTAGGCTATCCAACTTAACTTAGGGCCTTCACATGTAATAAGGACTTAAAAAGGGTCACACCAATGTTAGAATGGACGAGTAAAGGTTAATTGAGTTGTTGAGTTATTAGAAAGGTGTATTTGTAAGTAAGTTTCATGTATTTCTTTCATATTTGAAAACATTTCCTAAATTATATGTTGAGCTAACCCTTTAGCACTAGAACATTTTATCATATGCACATGTTATGACACTTGATATGGTATATCTTAATTATCACTAGGTGTTTTTTGTTAGGTACTACCCTTGAAACATACATTTGGATGAGTTCCTCGATTTTGGATGGGTCACCCCCTTTGTTACTTGATGGAAACTCTCTTCCTTTGCATGTGGGAGAGTTTTAGACACAGTTGGACCATGTTCTATCACCTTTGGACCATCCTTATTCTTGTTGAACCATTTCTTCATCACTTTTGGACCATTGAAGTTGATTTCTAGAGTGTCGCAACATATGTGTGACAATTTAGAGGCGTTCCCTTGTATTTGAGATGGAACATTCTAGGGATTTGACCTTCCTTTGGTCCATCCCTCCACTTGGAACTCATTTCTTGTTGAGTGATCCCCCTTTTAAATATTGTACCACTCATTATTTGACTTTGGAGCTTGGACATCACCTTGGATTGTGCACTTAGACCACACATGTGAGAGTTTTTTTATGAGCGCTCTAGTTTGTTGGGGCATTATGTGGATGTTGGTTATCTCTTGGACCTTTTGGAGGAAAGCTCTCCCATTTTTAGGAGTATCTATGTACCAAGTTCTCATGTATTCACCTTTGATTTGATAAGGCACCCCTCTTGTCTTAGGGTTTTGGAGTATTTTGTTATAACACCCTCATTGTTTAGCATTTTTTTACCATGCCTAAAATATTGTTAATCCTCTTTAGGATAGATATAGGGTTTTGATACATCTATTATTATTTTTTTGTGAATGAAGTTGAGCTACTATCCTATATAAAAGAGCATCTTCTTTGTTGTAGCTTGGTGTTGCTGCAAAATAAAACTATCTTTGCAACTAAAAGGATCTTGATCTCTTGATATTTTTATGACATGTGAGACACAACCTTGTGATTCAATTTTAGGTAATATCGTATCTTCTTGCATTGTAATATTGTTAAACCTAGTCCATAGAAGACTAATTTTTCTCCAATTGTTTAAGGAAAAATATCTTTGTTTATTTCATTTTCTAACTTTGTGATTTGCTTGTGATTGGCATCTTAAGAGATTTACAAATTCAAGTTTGCATTGGCCAGGATATGAGTTAAGGTTTTATAACTGAAGGTGTACGCTAATATGACCCTTAGTTGGAAGGATTTACATGAAACCTCAAGGATTGAGAGGAATTGGTCGTGTTTTTTTGCAGGTATTCCAACCAAGTAAATTAAGACAAATCCCAAGGAGAACCATCATAAAGACCCCATTTTTACCCAATATTTGAAGGCAATAGTCCAACACTCCATATATTCAACCATAAAATCACATTAAAATATGTTATCTTCCTTGCTTCGGGTAAAATCTAATTTATTTAAGGTTAAAAAAATTTCATATTGCAGAAATAACAGAAATAAAACAACCCTAATAACAACTATATCTCACATTGGCTCATATTATATCGTTCACTAAAAAAATGGGTTTCCCATTTAGTTTAATTAATGTCTTGGTTAATTAAGTTTTCATTGATGCCAACAGTGTCTGGTCATTGATGCCAACAGTTGATTCCTTGGTGCCCCTTATGGATCCCTTGAGGGTTAGTGTTTAGTTTGTGGTTGTCTCTGTCATAGGAGCCCTTTTGACCTTGTCCAAGCCTAAGCTTGGAGGCCTTGGAACAATGGAAAAATCCTTGGTTACCCATTGACTTAGTCAAGTGCCCCTAAGTTGTATCATGGTCCCATTTGAGTCCATTGTTGAGTTCCTTGCTCCTAGTTGATCTTTGGTTACAAGTCTTTGTGATGCTTGTTATGCTTGTAATTTTATTTTTATTTTGTCTCTTGGTTGGTTGTTGGATGGATGATGTGGCTCATGTGTGTAAGTCCCTTTATGTGTTGATGTTGAATCCCATTGCTTGCATTGGATGGTCTTGAGGTTGTTGAGTTCTTGTGGGGTCCTTGAGTCCACAAGCTTAGATCTTGATCCTCTTGCATGCGGAGACTTGGGTCTTGGAACCCACACTTATGGTGGTATGTTGGAACCCATTCTTACGGGGTACTTGGTGTCCTTGAAAGTTTGGGTCTTGGATCCACACATATGGTGGTTTGATGGCCCTTTGACGTTATATGGTCATTGGCATGTTGTAGCCTTGTGATCATGCATATGAATCCCATAAGGTGTTGCAAACTAGTGGTGAGGTATTTGTACCCCTCTTTTGGGGTGTTGGTACTCTTATGGTTATTAAGATATATAGTGGAACAATTGGATATGTTTTAATGATATGGAGACCTTGAATATGATGATGGTATTCTTGAAAAAGTCTTTATTCCCACTTGATTGGTGGTGTTGGGGTCCTTGATACCTCTGATATATTGAGTATATGATGGAGCCCTCCTCCTTGTTGATGTGAATTCTATGGATGTGAATACCATCGAATCCCTCATGCCTTTGATGATGTCCATTGAATCCTTTGACCTTGGAACTTATGCATAAGGTAGCATGGCCTTTGGCACCTTTATGTGTGGAATTTTTAGAGTCCTGAACAAATTAAAGAAGTTAAGGGCATTAGACCAAGAATTTGCAAATAAACCCATCATAGGGAGATAGTCCTCGTCAAGTCATACTGTTGATATGTGGAGCATCTTCTAACTCCTTACGGTTTAAGAGATCTGAATTTTTGAAGTTGGTGTACCCCGTTTTTTTGGGTGAGCTGACCAAACAAAAGAGAATTTAATTATTTGTAATTTTGAATTGAATGTCGACACAGTTTGAGATACTAACTTTCCTCCATGACCTATATAAATAGATTATCAAACATTTCATTTTTTCATCAATCAAGTCTCTCTTTGGTATTTTGCAACCCTTGGAGAAAAGTGCGAAATTTTGTGGAGGAGAAATTTTTTGGCATTAAAATTGACATAACTTTCTCATACGAAATCGGAATTACAAAATTTTTGGCTCATTGGAAAGCTTGTTATGATGCCTATCTGATGACATGATCTAGAATTTCTTTTTGTTTTTCCACTTTTTCTTCATCTTGTGATCTTCAAAAATGTATGGTTCATGCTTCTGGGTTTCTCTTATGATGGCACATGTCTCTCATGGATAGAGTTCATCTTTGATCTTAGTATGTGAGCCTCTATATTGGTATATACCTTTGAAGTCATTGAATATGTTATGGAGGCTCTGGTGATGGTTATCTTAGAATATATCCTAGTGTGATCTTGATATAAATCCTAATTATTGTCTTGGATATTGTTGGCAGACTTTGGTGTTTATCTTGACTATTGTATAATGTAGTATTGAATGCGCAGTTGACATGTAAGTAATAGATCTTGTGAGTGATTTCTTTGATCAACGTAAGTGTTTTCTTTGAAAACTAATTTGACAAGTGTTTATCATTGTTTCTTTAACCTAAGTGGAGCTAGACTGTTATTGACTGTTAATGACAACCTTTGACGGTATTATAAGAGACTATTTGCCTGATTTTTGTTTGGTTTGTTGACTTGATTTGAGTGGAGTGAAAAATCCTTTTGTGTCTAAGAGTTTATGAGATTGACTAAGTTTGACATAGTAGGATGATGTGAGCAACATATTGATTGGTATATCCTGATTGGACATGTTGATTGTACAGGGGTATGAGTAGTGTGGTACAGTTGTGGTGTAGTGAACAGTGGTCATTTGATGAGTAGTGATCAAATGATGAGCAGTGGTTAGTAGTGGCAGTGGTTCTGTAGTATGGTACAGAAGTGCAGTGTAGTACATGTGTTGATTAGTAGATCTACAGGATCAATGCGGTCGTGGTTCAACAGTTTCTATCTTCTTATTTGGGTGGCAGGACGGGGCAAGGAAAGGGGGTTGTGGCCAGATAACTAAGGAGTTGTAGCTTCCTTCAAGTTGTATCCTGTAAATCAAGGGGTTGTATCCTCCTTCTAGTTGTAGATGGAGAATTGAATTCATTGTAATAAGGGGGTTGTTTCCTCCTTCCAGTTGTTGCTGGATAATTATTATTATAAAGGATTTTGTGGTTTTTCCCCCATGACTTGGATTTCCACGTAAAATCTGATGTATTGTGTATCATGTTATGCTTATTATGTGATGATGATATGATAATGATAATAATGTTGATGATGATTAATGATAATGTGATAATCCATAATATTGAATAAGTTGTTGATGGTTAAAAGTGAAAAAGTAATAAAAGTTGCGCACATTGATTTACCCTCCCCCCTCTTACTGTACCTGGTGTGTCCAACAATTGGTATCAGAGCAGGTCCTTCACAGAAAACCTTATCAACTTGAAGGATATATTTGACACACCATGGGTTTCTCAATGAATGGAGTACCATTGTCCTGTGAGTCAGCTTATTACATGGTGTGGAAAAAGAGAATGCACGCTTATCTTGAGGCAGAAGGAATTGGTTTATGGAAATGAGTTGTTACTGGATATACACCTCCAAATAAAGTGAAAAAAACAACTCAGAAGGAAGCAAAGAAAAATAATTCTATGACTATGGAAGCCATCCTTGAAGGCCTAACAGATATCCAAAAGAAGAAGATAGGGAAGTGCAGCTCAGCTAAGGATCTATGGCTTAGATTAGAACAACTCTACTCCAATAAAGAACAAGAAGCAGAGGTTATGGAATTAATGCTTGGAGATCTGACAGGTCTCCAAAAGGAGAAAATAGGAAAGTGCAACTCAATTGAAGAATTGTCGTTCAAAATACATTAGCTAAACTCAAATGAAGAACAAGAAGTAGAAGACGGCCTCGTCAAAAGGTCGGTACAAGATCCAGGTAAGTATGAAGGTAAGTCCCCTGAACACTCTATTTGTAATGCTTTTAAAGAGATATGTTTATCAAGTATAAAAGGAAAGAGCCATTTTTAGAATGCAATACTTCATATTGTGATGAAAATTATTGCTCTCTGAATTGTGATAGAAATTTAGCAGATACTATGATAGAAAATTAAATTACTAATGTTTTGCGAGAAGTGAAAATCTTTGTGAACAAAACCAGGTATTGCAAGAGCAATTAGACAAATATGAGAAGAGGAATCAAGAAGAATCTGAGAAGGCCACATAGACCATAATTGATCTAAAAATCCAACTCAAAGAAGCTACAAGAATCAAAGAAGCCATATCCAACTCTTTGAAAGATAAACTTGAGAAGTCAGCTACAGAAATTAAAAAAAAATCAGAAGAAATTGTCAAGCTCATAAGACTGGTAGAAGATAAGGAGAAAGAATTGATATTCAAGCTACAAGACAAAGACAATGAGATAAGTACCTACAAGACTAAAAAAATATTGGAAGAGAAGTTAAGAAGAAAAAAAGAACTTGAAATCAAATCTGTGAAGGTAGAGTTACAGAAGGTATGTCCGACAAAATTTGAATTTGAAAATGACCTCTCAGAACTCAGAAAGGAGAATCACGTACTAAAAGGTCAACTGCAAAAATCCCATAAGGATGATCAGAATTCAAAAGGATAGATGGAAGACAGTATCTTTGATCTGAACAGACACGTAGAAGAAGTCAAGAAAATAGAAGAAGATCTAACGAGACAACTCCAAGAAAAGATAGAAATTTGTCAAAAGCAGGAATTGAAGATCCTCTCTCTGAAGGAAGATCTAGACAAAACAACTACTTAGTTAAAGACAAATTCAAAGATTGAGAAGAACATTGAAGAAAGTAAAATATCTATGGAAAAGGAAAAAAATAATAACAGTTATACATGTATTCTCAGAAGATCCCATGATCATCAAGAATCAAGAGAAGGTACATCACAAAGAAGATTCTTTTCTCAGAGATACCATATGACGTTCAATGGATATTGTTACAAGTGCAATAACTATGGTCACAAATCCATCCATTGCAGAGATCATGAAAAAATCACGCCAAGAAGAAATCAATGTGAGTTTTCTATTCAGTATTACAATTGCTATCATTATGGTCATTTCGCAAAACATTGCAGGATGCAGGGACAAGTTAGAGTTTGGAGAAGAAAGCAATTCCAATCGAATGACATGAGAAACCATCAGCCTACTAAAGTATGGAGAATAAACTTAGTAGATTGCACCATTGATCAAAACAAAAATGATGAAAATATTGGGAAAAACCCAATACTATTTTGAAGATTATCGACCAATGATATGAAGTGTACAAAGAATTTGTGTAAAAGGAGCTATGTACCTGATTATCATATTTGAGATCAATTATCACACTCTTTTCAGTATTGTATAGTAGTTGGTTCTAGTAGTATCCTTGTGACAGAATAAAATTTCATCAAAATATCAAGAGTTTCTAATGATAAGGGGAGAAATATTGCCAAAGGAAGTTCTTATTTCCATTAATGCAAGCAGCAAGAAAAGTTGACAAAGGAAGTGAAATCGATGATAGGGGGAGCATACCCTAAGGGGGAGCGGTATTGTCAAAGGATGTTCCCTTTGCCATTGATGCCAAAGGGGGAGAGAAGTTTTGTTGACAGGAGGAGCTTGTTCTAAAGAGGAGTTATGGTGTTTTCATCAATGACAAAGGGGGAGATTGTTGATTAAGTTGTCATTTATGCCAACGATGTCTAGTCATTGATGCCAACTATTGAGTCCTTGGTTCCCCTTGTGGAGCCCCTGAGAGTTAGTGTTTAGTTTGTGGTTGTCTATGTCATAGGATTCCTTTTGACCTTGTCCAATACTAAGCTTGAATCCCTTGGAGACCTTGGAACAATGAAAAAATCCTTGGTTACCCATTGACTTGGTCAAGTGCCCCTAAGCTGTATCATGGTCCCATTTGAGTCCATTGTTGAGTTCCTTGCTCCTGGTTGATCTTTGGTTACTAGTCTTTGTGATGCTTGTACTTATTTTTTGGTCTCTTGATTGGTTGTTGGATGGACGATGTGGCTCATGTGTGTAAGTACCTTGATGTGTTGATGTTGGATCCCATTGCTTGCATTGGATGGTCTTGAGGTTGTTGAGTTCGTGTGGGGTCCTTGAGTTCACAAGCCTGTATCTTGATCCTTTTGCATGTGGAAAATTGGGTCTTGGAACCCACACTTATGGTTGTATGTTGGAACCCATCCTTACGAGGTCCTTGGTGTCCTTGGAAGTTTGGGTCTTGAATCCACACATATGGTGGTTTGATGGCCCTTGGACATTATATGGTCATTGGCATGTTGTAGCCTTGTGATCATGCATATGAATCCCAGAAGGTGTTGCAAACTAGCAGTGAGGTCTTTGTACCCCTCTTTTGGGGTGTTCGTACTCTTATGGTTATTAAGATATATAGTGGAACCATTGGATATGTTTTTAATGATATGGAGACCTTGAATATGATGATGATATTATTGAAAAAGTCTTTGTTCCCACTTGATTGGTGGTGTTGGGATCCTTGATACCCTTGATATAATGAGTAAATGATGGATCCCTCCTCCTTGTTGATGTGAAGTATGTGGATGTGAATACCATCGAATCCCTCATACCTTTGATGATGTTCATTGAAGCCTTTGACCTTGGAACTTACGCATAAGGTAACATGGTCTTTGGCACCTTTATGTGTGGAATCTCTGGAGTCCTGAACAAATTAAATAATTTAAGGGTATTAGACCAAGAATTTGAAAGTAAACCCATCATAGGGAGATAGTCCTCATCAAACCATTTTGTTGATATGTAGAGCATCTTCTAACTCCTTATGGTTGAAGAGATATGAATTTTTTAAGTTGGTGTACCCCACCTTTTTTGTTGAGCCGACCAAACAAAAGAGAATTTAATTATTTGTAATTTTGAATTGCATATTGGTCCAGTTTGAGGTACTAACTTTCCTCCATGACCTATATAAATAGAATATCAAACATTTCATTTGTTCATCAATCAAGTCTCTCTTTGGTATTTCGCAACTCTTGGAGAAAAGTGCAAAATTTTGTGGAGGAGAAATTTTTGGGCATCTTCACTAAAATTGGCATAACTTTCTCATACGAAATTGGAGTTACAAAATTCTTGGCTCATTGGAACGCTTGTTACGAGGGCTATGTGATGACATGATCTAGAGTTTTTTTTTGTTTTTTCACTTTTTCTTCATCTTGTGATCTTCAAAAAGGTATGGTTCATGCTTCTGGGTTTCTCTTTTGATGACACCTGTCTCTCATGGATAAAGTTCATCTTTGATCTTAATATGTGAGCCTCTATATGGGTATCATACCTTTGAAGTCATTGAATATGTTATGGAGGCTATGGTGATGGTTATCTTGGAATATATCTTGATGTGATCTTGATATAAATCTTGATGATTATCTTGGATATTGTTGACATAGACTTTGGTGTTTATCTTGATTGTTGTATAGTGTAGTATTGAATGAGAAGTTGGCATGTAAGTAATAGATCTTGTGAGGGATTCTTTGATCAACGTGAGTGTTTTCTTTGAAAATTAGTTTGACAAGTGTTGATCATTGTGTCTTGGGACCTAAGTGGAGCTAGACTGTTATTGATTGTTAATGACAACCTTTGACAGTATTATAAGTGACTATTTGTTTGATTTGTTGACTTGATTTGAGTGTAGTGAAAAATCATTTTGTGTCTAAGAGTTTATGAGATTGACTAAATTTGACATATGGTTAAGTCTTTTATCTTCTTGGTTGAGGTTAGTTCATTGAGGTTGACTATGATTGAGGTTGGTTGTGGTGTCATTGAGTTGAGTGTCATTGGACAGAGTTTGGTTGACCATATGTGAAGTCTCTTGGTTGCTCAAATGTGTCTCTTACTTTATGAACTAGGCCAAGTAAGAAGAGTTGGTTGACTATCATAGCACGTGATTAGATTAACACAAGTATATTATTGATTTGGTGCAGGTACACAAGCATCTTGGTAGATGTTGGTTCAGTTGAGCAAGATTGGCACAAGTTGCCTTATGTACAGTTGGTTTGACTCAGATTGGTTGAGTTGTATGAGCAGTTGGTTTGACCTAGGTGGGCTGAGTTTGGTGTGCAGACTCAGATTAATTGAGTCAGATGATGTGAGCAACATATTGATTGGTATAGCTTGATTGGACATGTTGATTGTACAGGTTGATGAGCAGTGTGGTTCAGTTGTGGTGAAGTGAACAATGGTCAGTTGATGAGTAGTGATCAGATGATGAGCAATGGTTAGTAGTGGCAGTGGTTGTGCAGTGTGGTACAGGTTTTGCACTGTAGTACAAGTGTTGATTAGTAGGCCCGCAAGATCGACGCGATTGTTGTTCAACAGATTGTGGTTCAACAATTTCTATCTTCTTATCCGAGTGGCAGGATGAGGCAAGGAAAGGGGGTTGTGGCCTGTAAATCATGGGGTTGTAGCCTCCTTCCAATTGTAGCTGGAGAATTGAAGTCATTGTAATAAAGGGGTTGTTGCCTCCTTAGAGTTGTCGCTGGATAATTATTATTATAAAGGCTTCTGTAGTTTGTCCCCCTATACTTGGGTTTCCACGTAAAATCTGGTGTATTGTGTATCATGCTATGCTTCTAATGTGATGATGATATGATAATGATAATAATGTTGATCATGATTAATGATAATGTGATAATCCATAATATTGAATAAGTTGTTGATGGTTAAAAGTGANCCCCCCCCTCTCAGTGTACCTGGTGTGTCGAACAGTCTGTTGTAGTTAAGTGGCTCATTTTGCACCTTAATTAATTATGGAATTTATAACAACAATGTGAATTGTATTTCTACAATGTTTAATGGGCATCTAACATCTCTTTTAGTTTTACATGCTTTGAATTTATGTTATTAACTATTGGTTAATCTAGAAATTTTCCAAGTTTTTCTTTCTTATTTCATAAGAGCAAACACTTTATAACAAAAGGTTAATTTTCAAGTACTCACTTTGTCAACTATTCGATTCATCATTTTATGTTTTATTAAGCATAACTATTGGCTAGGTGGTTCCCTTTAAATTTGGAAATCTACTTGTGCACTTTATTTCTCACGAATCTTTCTTTCACTCGAGTTCTTCGGATGTTATTTCTCTCATAGATTATGGATGTATGAAATGTTGTTAACATTTAATTTACTTTGAAGTATTGGCACGTTAAGTCACAAGATCTAATACCACACTTGGATAAGTGATTCTCACCACTTGAAAAAGGTATGGGATTTCACATTAATTAAACTTTAAGCAACTCTTTGCTTCGAAAGTTATTTATCAAGCACGAACTCACCTTGGGACAATTTCTTAATTAAATAACTTTCCCATGTGCAATGTTTGCAATTGTGGAATGTCTTTTATTTTCAACAAATGAACCCACTTGTTTAATTACCTTCTGCCATAAGTGTTGCAAGTTACTTTGTAAATGATCTTCAATTTCCAAAATTAATCTATTCAATGTTCACGGTTTAACATTTTTTTGCATCTTTGATATTTCCACTTTAACTATTTGGTTGTTTGTTATGCAATTTAATTATCTCACATAATCAAACGCTTTATGAGAATATTAATTTAATAACAGACCTCTGTATTATCAATCAAGTTGTATTTTTTCTCTTTACCTCTCTCAAACCTTATTTAATCAACCATAAGGAAACCTCCCTTTACCTTGAAAGTGGAAAGTAAGAACTAAAGAGACAGTAGTGTTTTGTTTTTCTCCGAGGTTGTTCTTTGATAGCACTAATGGATTGAGAAATTTTTTCGAGGTTGTTTTTTTATAGCACTAATGGATTAAGACATTTTCACCCAAGTGCTAAATCAAGTTGTAACAAAGTCCATGTTAATGTGACCTAATACCTATATACCTCATTTGTACACAAGCTTGATGAAAATACAAATGATTATCAATATCATCTTAAGGGGTACTTATTATACATGTACATATATCATGTACTTGGGGTTAACTTTTTACGAAATGTTGATTATTTTAACTCAAACCTTATTATGTTAATCACATTAATTAATGTCGCGTCAAATTTATAATAATTAACCATTATGTACTTGTGGTATTGAAAAATGCAAATTGACATGTACATATATCATAAACTTGGACTTAACTTCTTATGAAAAATTGATTATTTTTACTTAAATGTTATTATGTTAATTACACATTAATTAATATCACATTATATCATAATAATTAACCATTATATACTTATATGATATTTAAAATTGCAAATTGCTTAAAACATTATGATCACATCAACTTATTTGCATTATACAGTAATAATTAAAATTATATTTTTTTGAGAAGTTACTAATATAACATAGCTACATTATGGGGAAAAATCAATACATAAAGGTATTTGCAATATATATGTAGCACATCCAGTCAATTGCAAGTGAATCTCCATAAACAAATGTCACCATAAAAGTATTTACAATACCTTCAAAGTTACAAAATAATGATAATTATTTATTTATAACTTTACCACAAAGTCATAAATAATGATAATAATTATTTATAACTCTACAACAAAGTTATAAATAATTATAATTTTTAAATTCTAATCCACAATTTAAAAAATATAGTTATAAATAATGATAATAATTATTTATAATTTTACCATAACTTTTGCTCATTTAATACACAATTAAAAAAGTATCATTATTGTTTCATTCATAACCATAATATAATGATAATTTTTTTTTTAAATTTTAATCCTCATTTAAAAATGAGTCGTTGTTGTTTCATTTTCACACACAATCATAATCTCAAGTTTCGCTGATTCTTTGCCACCAGTATATTGTCCAATACTAGAAGTTTCACAATCATTTTAGTTCCCTGTGCTTTATAGCCGATTGCTTTTGTTATGACTGATCATCTCCTCCCGGCCTTGACCCTGGGGATAACGGATAAGAGGCGAGAGAAATTGAAAACATTCAAATAGATGCCAACGAACGATTTGGCTGAACCCCCCACCTTGATCACGGGGTGTACTTCCAAACAAAATGTTTTAGAATTTTACTCAATAGTTTTTACCATGTATGATAATCAAAGGTTTTTTTTAGAGTAAAGATCCTTTTTGAGTTAGTTTTAGGAATACGCCAATCATATAACAAACATACCATCATGTTGGCCACAAATTTCACAAAAAATCAATGAGCATTTCAGGCATGGTTGGAGTTTCGTCAGAGTTTCATTATGGATAAAATCCCTGTATGATGTAACAACATATTTCACAAATAATCAATCACAATTTCAGGCATGGTCAGAGTTTCATTTAAAATAAAATCCATGTATGATGGAACAACGTCCCCTGGTGTTTTACACAATTCTGAAATGACCCAGACCTACGGAAATTCGATCTGAGTTTAGAATTGATCAAAACTCTAATCGAGTTGTATTGCCAAATTCCAACAAAAAAGCAAGTTTGCTATAAATTTAGACGTCTCCCTAGTATTATGGCTCAAATTCAAATAGTACAAATCTTGGCTAATTCAATAAAGCAAATATGCACGAGGAAACCAGCCTTCTCTTTACTGTATGTAGGCAATTGATGATCTATATGGTGGAGCAGAAGCTTTAGAGCCAAATCGCATAAAATGAAAAGCCGAACATTGATTATGACTCGGACTCGAGAAATACTCAGCATAAAACTTGCAAAATTCAAAAATTTCAAAATATAACAGAAAGATGTGAATCTTAAAAAAACTCTCAAAATGTGTCAAAACGCTCGCTCAATCAAAATCAGTTAAACTTGCCCAGATACTTGGTCAGGCTCACCATTCTTGGCAAGTTTGACCAAATTTGACCTAACTAAGCTAAGTCCAGAATCTGTTCATTTTGGAGCTGAGCTAAATAAACTCACCTTGGTACTCGACAGACATGGTGAGTCTCGTTGAATCATTCAAAGAAGGTTCAAGGGTACATAAAAGATTTCATAAGATGAACTTGTTATAGAATACCCAAGAAATTGGTCTTAAGTAGCTTGGTAAGCTAGCTCAAGTGGTTGACTGCTTTGAGCTTCATGCAAGAGTTCTCGAGGTCAATCCCCTGGGTTGGCTTCCTCTGTTGCATACTCTCACTAGATGTCCCTACCAAATCAGATGTCATAATCAGCACCGATGAGTTTACACTAAATACAAGGAAGTGCCCAAGGGTTTCCTGCAAAGTTTTCCTTGGAAAAAAATGAAATCAATCTAAAATATTTATCGCCCTCCTAGGTGGCCCCAAGCATGGGAATTGTTTGGTTCATGTATTCGATATTGCATGGGAATTCCAACTCTCAAACGGACAAATAAACATCAAGTAATTACTAATTAAACTCAGATCCATCATTGTTATCAGAGTATAAGGTACAAATATGGAGCCAAAGACTGGCTATATATCTCAAAAAAGGGGTAAATGGCAATAGGAGAAAGAAAGCACTTTACATGAACTATTATAAACAAAACAGGTAAGACAATTATTTTATACTTCATAGAATATGCTAATGGGATGTTGATTTAATGGTGACGATGATGGCTTCTTATTTCATTCACCAGGATTCCAGTCTAGGCTAAGTCCCCCAATGCCAGCAGTGTGGTTTCGTCTAGGTACAAATCTTGAAGTTATTAACATTCACCTGGATTTCAATCTAAAAAAAGTACCCCGTGCGAGCGGTCTATTTGCGTCCAGGTACAAGTCTTGGAGAACTCAGGTGGAATAGTTATCCCAAAGTTGTGGCATCTTAGCCAAAAGCAAGTCTGAAACCTTCTTGGTGGTTGACTCTTCATGGGTGTTTGAGTCTGCAAATGCCAAAAACTGACACTACCATAGTTCTTCCTATTTAACAAAGAAACATCAGTTACCAGAAAAAAAAAAACAGTGCTTTAGAAAATATACAGCAAATTAGACTATTTCTACAAATCTTAATCGCAGAATGTGCATCATGCATTAAATGTAATTGTCAATTGATTATATCACCATAGCATTAAAATTCAATCAATCTTAACCCCAATCATAAATGGCCTACCCATCTGTTTAATATAAGCATCAACAAGAGACATCTGCATTACTTTTCCTCTGAATTGTTCTCTGAGGATTGAACATATAATTGCCCTCTATAGAGACACTAAATTAGCATGGAATTAGTCATAAATATAATAAAATTTGATTCTACTGTGCTACAAGAGCTATTTTTTCATGGGGTTGCAGAGTCGCTGAATGCTTCACAAAAAATATCCAATGTTGTGCCACTACTACTTCTCTACTTCTCCAGCAGGAAAGTCAAATCATGCTTTGATTATAACTTAGAACTCCTGATTTTATTATCAAGAAGCAGGTTACATTAAACCTAAATGAAAAGTAACAAATCTTACCATTAACCATGGATAGCCAACTAGTCTATTCAATTTAAGAGTTTCGGTTAATAGACAAAGCAAAATTCACCCATGCAAATGTTCAATTGGAAATACAGACGAAGCAATCATAGCTTCAAATTTGCTTTCATCCTTTCAATAGCCTGCTTCAAAGTATCCTCATCTTTGGCAAAGGTAAATCTTACCAGGTTTTTACCCTCATTTGGGTCCATGTAGAAGACACTTGTCGGTATGGCAACAACACCCACTTTTTCTATGAGATGCTCACAAAATGCAATATCATTGTCAAATCCAAATGGAGTGTGATCAACCACTACAAAGTAAGTGCCTGGTGAATCATAGACCTTGAAACCCACAGTTTTCAGACCATCCACCAAAATGTTCTTCTTAGCCCTGTAGTCTTTTAATAGTTTCTCGTAATAGGATTCTGGGGCCTGTAGAGCAGCAACAGATGCCCATTGCATAGGAGTTGATGTTGAAAAGGTCAGATATGAATGAGCTTGCCTCACTCCCCATGATAGATGTGGTGGTGCAATAGCCCAACCAATCTTCCAGCCCGTTAGAGAAAATGTCTTTCCTAATGAATTCATTGTGACAGTTCTCTCATACATCCCTGGAAGGGAAGCCATGGAAATGTGCTCTGCCTCAAATGCTAGCTTATCATAGACCTCATCAGTGAAAGCCAAGGCATCATTCTCAATGCAAAGGGAAGCTATAAGTTCTAGCTCCTTTCGAGAAAACATTTTCCCAGTGGGGTTGTGTGGAGTGTTGATCAGAATGGCCCGAGTGTTCTTTGAGAAAACCTCCTTGAGCTCTTTTTCTGGAACTGCAAAGTCAGGTGGCCTTAATGTAACAGTCTTAATTTTTGCATCTGACATAGACAGTGTCGCTTGGTATGAATCATAGAAGGGAGAAAATATGATCACTTCATCTCCAGGATTGATTAAACCCAGCATAGTCGCAGCTATGGCTTCTGTGCAACCAGAAGTGATTGTTACTTCCTTTTCTGGATCAACCGTCAAACCAGTGTCCTTCTTGAATCTTGCAGCCACGGCAGCATTTAGCTCTGGAACACCATAACCCCTTGCATATTGATTTTTCCCTTCCCTTATTGCTTGAATAGCAGCCTCCTTAACAAATTCAGGGCCATCAAAGTTCGGAAAGCCTTGACCAAGATTAATAGCCTTATGTTTCACAGCCAGGATGCTCATCTGTGTAAAGATTGTAGTCTTGAATTTCTCCAAGCGGAGGGAGACCTGCAATGTGCAATAACTCAGATAAGAAGACAGATTCTCATTAAAAAGAATGTATGAATTTTAATCATCCTCCCAACAGGATTGACAATATCATATAACACAAATGCTAGACTTTTAAAACACCAATAGGTCCTTGCCAAAATCATAAAAAGAAAACCCAATGACTCCATCGGTTACAATCTTCTCTTCTATTTGAGGCTTATTAAGTTATTACCATCCCCCCAAGGTCAACTTGGCTTATTGCCTTGCCATCTTTAGAAGAGGCTGGCCAGAAAAGGTTTCTTCTATTGGGGGACAACACACGTGACACAAGTGGAGAGATTTAAACCATGCTCAAAGACTAAGTGAAGCTGATAAACTAATCCTTCTAGAATTATGCACAATGATCCCTGAAAGTTGTTGCCTCAAACATAGATGAAAAAATTACCGAAAAATCAGCGACATCACAATTTTTTTGTTAAGCCCTAGATATTGTGACATTACATTTCTATCATTATATTAATATTGTCTTTATTGGTCAGCTAGGACATTAATTGCAATTGTATGGTTGGCTAGGACCTTAATTGTAATTGTACCCTTTATCTCCTATATTCAAAGAGACCTAGTTTTAGAGATCATCTCATCTTGTATTGTGTATTTGATGTATTGTAAAAGGAGGTTGCCCCCTCAAAGAGGGTTTTAACTTTTTATTCATATTTTTATTCTATTCTCAAGGCATGGCGTTACTTTCTTTCTATTTTTAAGCTATTTTGAGAATTTGGTGCATAACATTTGGTATCGAAACCATTTCCCCTATAAAAAAAATTCCAAGACCTCTTTGTTACCGTACAAATTAGCACACTTCTGAAAGGTCATGAGGGCCAATGCTAAAATTGGCAACTTTATCAGGACATGCACCCACTGTCACCACAATGCACTCTCTTTACACTTTAGGCCAACTCCTAGAAGCCAAGGGAGAGTCCCTAATATAGTTGAAATTGACCTACAAAACAAGAATACCTCACGAGCAACCTCTTGAAAAAGATCAGTGCCTTATGGAGTCAAAGAAACAAATACAAGCATGTTTACCAAGTACTTCCAGAGGTTAGGAGTTAGAAACAATAAACGTTCACAATTTAGGGCAAATTATTGAAAACCTTGTTACCGTTATAAGAGGACGATCAACAACTATGTGCTCAATTATAGATGGAAACCACTTAGAACATCGCCAACTTACCAAGGAAGGAATCCATAATGGAGAGTGATAGGAATCAGAACTTTGGGGCAGCCAATGAATAAGACAAATCTCAAAATGACTTACCAGATCTACTTTATTCTCTAACCAGCCTCTAGAAATCACAAGAAGTTCGACTTGAATCATTAGATGAATGTCCAAGTGGGTAGGGCTGATAATTGACCTTGTCTCTAGCTTGTAAGACTCTTCAAAGATGAATTTAGTTGGTTGTACTTGTCAAATCATATCTGAAAAAACATACAATTTTGCATAATAATTGTAGATATCTCGAGATAGATCATCTCTATACAAGGTTGTTGGACTTTCTCCCTATGAGGTTTCAGGATAAACACTTGTGTTCTTTGTTTTTGTGTTTTGTCTTTCTTCTATAGATCCTATTGTTCATTTGCAATAAAGTTATACTGCTATAATCTTCTAAAAATCTAACATGGTATCAGAGCCAAGTTCTAGAAGAAGCCATTGCCAGGAACTAGGGCTTACTATTTGAAGGCCTTCCCTCAACATTTCTAGAGATAAAGAGACTTGAAAAGTTCGCTCTAGGGGAGGTGCATCTTCTGTGAAGAAAGAATCAAATTTTGAGAAGTTTCATTTTTTACCTAATTCCACTGTTGCAACTACTACGGAAATTAGGGTTTCAAGTTTTGAGTTGATCAATCCACAGTTTTGGCTGGACCACACCTTCTCTCATCTCACCTTGCTAGGGCGCATTTATCTGTGAGGTTAGTTTCACAAAATTCCAAACTTCATTTTTTACCTAGCTTCTGCTAAGGTTGTTGGTTCAGATCTGTAGGCAAGATGATTGGAATGAAGGTTGAAGATAATCTTGATGGAGCCACAACCTTCATCTCTTGGAAGCCTAGAGTCCTCCTCATCCTGGAAAAAAATGACCTATTGAAGTTCGTCAATGAGAAGGTCCCAGAACCAGAAACTGAAGATGACAAATTCCAGTGGAGGAAGAATGATTCTAGAGCTAGGGGAATACTAGTGGACTCAATCAAAGACCACTTGGTTCCTCAAATTTCACAAAAGAAGACAGCTAGAAAGATGTTCAAAACCCTAAGGAGGCTATTTGAGCACAATAGCATCAATGTGACTCAGACTGTCACATTGAAGAACCAGCTATCGAACATGAAGACGGCCAAGTCTAGATCAATTTCCTCATACTTCAAGAGGATTGTAGAACTAAGGGACAAGTTGAGATCCAGTGGAGAACCTATTGAAGATAAGGAGCTTGTCATGACTACGCTAAATGGGCTTCCACCATCTTGGGAGTCTTTCATCCAAACAATCAGTGGACGCACCAAGTTGCCCAAATCTAACAGATTATGGACAGATTGCACTCAAGAGAAGACGAGGATTGCAACAAGACAAAGACTTCATGGCACTCAACCTGAGGAGAATCCAGCATTCATGGACCATGCTAAGAAAGGCAAGGGAAAGGGAAGAAAAATTCGCCACCATAAGCATCAAGGTAGAAGATCAAGCCCTTCTCCAGATCAACAAGAAAGAAGAAGGATCTATCACAAATACAATGCTTTAAGTGCAAGAAATATGGTCACTATGCAAACAAATGTCCAAGCTCAAGCAAAAGGAAACATGAAGCTTCAACAGTTGATGTAGAAGGTCATCATCACAAGAAGCAAAGGAGTGAAGATCGTACAAAATTCTTCTTCATATCACCATATCAGGTATTGTTCCCACCACTAGTGACACTTGGCTCATAGATAGTGGTGCATCCAAACATATGGCTGCATATAAAGAAAATCTTTCAGAAATAGTTAAGAAAGAATCTCATCTCCATGTTGTACTTGGAGATGATGCCAACTATACTGTGAGAGGATTTGGGGCTACCTCGCTTCAACTAGAATCTAAAGATATGTTACATTTGAGTGATGTGCTTTATGTACCTGGTATGAAAAGAAATCTTGTTTTCATATCTGCTTTGGAAGACAAGGGATATAAAGTGCTTGCTTGGCACAAGAACTCAAGCATGGATGCAGCAAAAGTAATTGGAGAAAGAGAGGAGAATTTGTATCGAATGAGCACTCCACCAGCTCAAGCACTAGTTCATGACTCCACTAGCATGGGTGAGCTATGGCACAGAAGATAAGCTCACATCAGCTATAGAGCTCTGTCAACACTAAGAAATATTGTGACAAGTCTACCAGTTCTTCACATGGACCATGACGGAGTCTGGAGGGGATGCGCACATGGCAAGAATACCAAGGGATCTTTCCCAAATAGTAAGCAGATCCAAAAAAATATTGGATCTAGTGCACTCTGACTTGTGCGGACCTATGATTGTTGCTTCATTGGGTGGTTACAACTACTATGTAACATTTATTGACGACTACTCACAGAAGACATGGATATACTTTCTCAAGACCAAGGAATCTGATGAAGTGCTTAGCAAGTTCAAAGAATTCAAATCACAAGTCGAGAATCTGTCAAGAAAGAGGATCAAGACTCTAAGATCAGACAATGGTGGAGAATATACATCCACAGAATTCAATGATTTCTGCAAGGAAGCGGGAATTAGGAGGAAGCTCACAGTTCCCTACAACCCTTAAAAAAATGGGGTTGTGGAAAGAAAGAATCGAACAATTGTGGAGGCAGCCAAAGCCATGATACATGACTAGAGTCTACCGATGTTCTTGTGAGCAGAAGCTTCCAGAACAGCTGTTTATGTACAAAATAGATGCCCCCACAAAATCTTGAAGAAAATGACTCCGGAAGAAGCCTTCACTGGAGTGAAGCCAAAAGTGGGCCTGTAAATTTTCCTTTAATATTCAAACTAGGGCTAAACAGTGCATTCAAAATCTCTACTAATAACCACACATGAATATCTTTTACAGTATGTAGTGGAATATAAAACTGAGAAATAAATTGCAACATCACATCACAATATTGACACTATTATTGTGGTTATGGAAACCCCCTGAAAAACCCAATATGGGAAAACGGGTGCAACAATCATATATAGATTTTATTATGAGAAAATATGGAACGTTTACAATCACTGCAAATTCACCCAAACCTGGCAAATGCAGTACCCCAACAAGATCACTGGACAAATCCCAGCTAAACCCCAGCACCCTCCCACAACAATGTATGGGCTAGCTGTATAGCCTCCCACACATGTGGATCCGTACGACAGATGTACGGAATCCGTACAATCTGTACAGCCTCCCTCTGCAGCTGCTACCTATCGATCTGTGTAGGCTCTGTCCTGCCTAGCAGCTCGATGATCCTGTTTGTTCGCTCCTCCATCTTCCCAGTTAAATCCTCTGTCTGACTTTCTCTCCCTATCTGTATCCTGTCTCTGTCAGAACACAAGTGTGTGTGTCCTCTCAACCAATTGACCTTTCTTTTATAACTTTAGGTAAAGCGAAACCCTAATTTTACTTTCACTTAAAGTCAATAAGTAATTAGATCACTTTAATTATTTTCCAAAGTAAACTTAGGAAAATAATTAAATACAACTGGTTTTGTGATTTAAAGTCTTATGCATGCAAGGACATTTGCATGCAGGAAGACCTTCCTTGTTGCTGTTAATCTAACACTCTCTCTCAACGAGGAAGGGATTCGGTAGCAACCCCAACTTATCCCTGAACTTCACAAAACTCTTATGCAAAGTGCCTTGGTGAAAATGTCTGTTGCCTGCTCATCTGTCTGTATGTACTCCAAACGAATGGTTCCTCTCTGAACACAATCTCTCAGGAAGTGGTACCTAATGTCTGTGTGTTTGCTCCAGTCATGGAACACTGGATTCTCAGATAGCCTGATGCCACTCTGATTGTCACAGTGAACTACTGTAGCCTCTAGCTCACACTCAAACAATCCTGAAAGTAACTTCCTCAACCACATACCCTCACAAGCAACCCTATTGGTTGCCATGTACTCAGCTTCTGCTAAGCTCAATGCAACTGACTTCTACTTCCTGCTGAACCAAGAGACAACCCCTGATCCAATGCTGAAACAACAACCTGAAGTACTCTTCCTCTCCTCTACACATCCTGCCCAGTCCGCATTTGTGAAACCTGCGAATTGCACACTCCCCCTGTGCTCATAAACCAATCCATACTCCACTGTACCTCTGATGTAGCAAAGTATGTGCTTCGCAGCCATCCAATGCACACTCTCCGAGGGTCCACCATGAACTGACTCAAAGAGTTGACTGCAAAGCTGATGTCTGGTCGAGTATTGACCAGATACATAAGCGATTCGACAAGCTGACAATACAAGGTAGGATCAAATCCATCTAACCCAAATGCATCAATCTTCCTCCAGTTGGAAGCTAGAGATATGGCCATAGGCTTGCAGTCCTCCATCCTAAATCACTTCAAGATCTCTACTGCATACTTCCCCTATCCAATGAAGAAGCATCCATCTCTCTACCAAACCTCCAAGCCCAGAAAGTAATGCATCAACCCAAGGTCTTTCATCTCAAACTCCACTGCAAGGTTGGACTTGTAGTCTCCAATCAGCCTCTCATCTCCTGTAAGAAAGAGATCATCCACATATAGGACCAGTATGAGAGGCACCTCACATGTCAAGAAGTACATGTTGTGGTCGGCCTCACTCCGCTGAAATCTCATCTCTCGTAGATAGTTGTCTATCCTCGAGTACCATGCTCGAGGTGCCTGCTTGAGCCCATAAAGAGCTCTATGCAGCGTGCATACATGTGTCTCCTTGTTCTCCACATCAAACCCCTCTGCTGCTCAATATATACCTCCTCCTCTATCACTCCATTGAGGAAGGCAGTCTTGACGTCCATCTGATGAACCCACCAACCCATCTCTGATGCTAAAAAGATAATGGTCTAAATAGAAGAATACCTGGCTACAGGGGTGAAGGTCTCCTGATAGTCAATACCCTCCTTCTGTGAAAACCCCTTAGCCATGAAGCGTGCCTTGTACTTCTCCACGCTTTCGTCTGTTGCATGCTTCACCTTGTAGATCAACCTAGATCCTACCACTTCTTGCCTTCAGGTCTCGGCACAACCTCCTATACTTGGTTCTTCATGATTGAGTCATACTCCTCAACCATGGCCTCCTGCCACACCTCATGTTGTGCAGCCTCCTCGAAACTGAAAGGTTCAGAGTTAATCAACTCTGTCATCAATTCCATATAACTGAGTCTCTCTGGTGGTACACTTTGTCTAAAATATATCTGTGGAAGATCCACCTGCCTAGAATCCTGTACTATGGACCTGAACCACTTAGGTCTTGGCCTAGTGTCTACCTACTGCGACTGCTGGATGTCCGTATCCTGCTGCTGCTCATCCTCCCCATCAAAGATAGGAGGATCCTGTCCACCTAACTCCCTCTAACTACCAGAACATGTGCCCTGTGTCTGTACCTGTACCTGTACATCTGGCTCCTCCAACTTGACCCCCGAATCCTGTGTTGGCTGCTACTCTGTTGGTAAGTCCATAGATCTCCGCAAGGCCCTGTCCTCATCGAACTGGACATCCATGCTGACAATGATCCTCTTGCGAGCAAGAATGTAAACTCTGTATGCCTTCGAAGTCTCGCTATATCCAACAAGTAACCCCTTCTCTCCAGAAGGGTCTAGCTTCTTCCTAGTGTCAGCATGAACATGACAATAACAGACACTCCCAAATATGCGAATGTGACTCACATCCAGCTTAGTGCCTGTGAAGACCTCCTCGGGTGTCTTCCTCCCCAAAGCTGTGTGGGGACACCTGTTCTACATGTAAACTGCAGTCCTGTATGCCTTAGCCCAAAGGAATGGTGCTAAACCTTGATCAAATAGCATGGCCTTGGCTGCTCCTACCATAGTCTTGTTCTTCCACTCTGCAACTCCATTCTGTTGTGGGGTATGGGGCACAGTGTGCTCCTTCTTGATCCCTTCTGCCGAACAATAGTCCATGAACTCATTGGAGGTGTACTCACCCTCGTTGTTTGTCCTCAACACCTGAATCTTCTTTGTTGTTTGGTTCTCCATGAGAGTCTTGAACTCTCGGAACCTCTCAAAGACCTCTGACTTGGCCTTCAGGAAATAGATCTAGGTTTTCCTAGAATAGTAATCAATGAAGGTTACGCAGAAACTGTAACCACTGAAAGAATGGACACTCATAAGTTTGCATACATCTGAATGCACCAAGTCCAGGGGCTCCTTAGACTTGTGCTCACTCTATGGGAGAGGCTTCCTAATGTTCTTCCCCAAAGCACAACCCTTGCAGTGGTTATGCTTCTCCTCATGTACCTGAGGAACTCCAGTGACAGCCTGTCTCAAGTGCCTCAATGCTCCATGGTGTAAGTGTGCCATCCTCCTATGCCACAACTCACCCTGACTGCTGATGTTGCTGCTGACTAGAGCCTTTGCAGGCTCAAAGTGTAGTTTGTACACTTTCTCGCTCCTTTTGCCAATCACCCGATTCAAGCTCCTATCTGACCCATTCGGCCTGATATACACTCTATGGACACGAAACTTCACCTGATATCCCTTGTCCTTCAGAGTGGAGACTGATATAAGGTTCTTGTTCAGTCCTAGAACATATACACATCAGCAAAACTGAGCGGTTTTCTAGACTCCCTCTCAAATGAAACGGTGCAAACTCCCTGCGCCTGATACCGCGCGTCATCACCCAGCTCAACGTGGATCCCTGTTCCACCCTCCTGTAAGTCTCTAAAGAATCTCTTCTGTCTAGTCATGTGACTAGATGCTCCATTGTCGATGTACCATATATTGCTCCCTGTGGTGCTTGCCATGCAAGCTATCAAGCAGAACTCCTCATCAAAGTTCCTGCTGAAGTCCTCCACCTCTGCAGATCCAACCATCTGAGTGTTACTCTTCTTCCTGTCTGGGCAGTGGGAGGCAAAGTGTCCCTGCTTGTAGTAGATAAAACACTTGACCTTTTATACGTCAAGGTTCTTCTTACCATCCTTCTTTCTCTTTGCCTTACCCTTGCTCTTCCCTGTAAGGGCTAGAGCCTCCTCATCCACAATCTGTGGAGCACTGCTGGATGAGCCTGATCCTTGACCCATGTGGGTCTCCTCCTGCACAAAGTCATCCCATAGTCTCTGCCAATCAGGGAGCTTCTCCCTAGCCCCAACACCTTTGACAAAGGTGTCCCATGGCTTAGAGAAGCCATTTAGGGCTATCTGAACTAGCTCCTCATCCACTGTCTTAGAACCAACAGCACCAAGCTCATCCTTGATCACTGTGAGCCTCGTGAGATAAGGCACCACTCCTTCTCCCTTGGCCATCTTGGTGTTGCGCATCCTCTCTTGGAGCACCATCTTCCAGTTTTCATTCTTACTTTGGTACAGACTCTCCAAAGTCGTCCACATCTATGCTGTGATCTTCTTACCAAAAAGAACAGGTACTATATGGTCCTTCACTCCATCCATGATAATCAACATGGCTATGGAATCAATCTTCTTCCAAGCTATCAGATCTACCAAATCTGTGGGTGCAACTTTTGTGGAGTCAATGTGCTCCTCTGCATCACTGACATCCAGGATCCTTGTGATACTTTCTTTCCATGTAGGAAAGTTTTGTGCCCCCTGGAGTCTATCCTCAACTCTCAACCGCACGGCCATAGTGAAGTGTTACTTGTCAAACCCTAGATCTGGAAGTCTAGGTTTGTGTCTTCTTATAGATCTTCCCCTGATCTATCACTGCTGCTGCAAATCTCTCAGCTTTAGCTCACCAGAGCTCTGATACCATGTAACTTTTTCTTTAATATTCAAACCAGGGCTAAACAGTGCATTCAAAATCTCTACTGATAACCACACATGAATATCTTTTACAGTATGCAGCGGAATATAAAACTAAGAAATAAATCACAACATCACATCACAATATTGGCACTATTATTTTGGGTATGGAAACCCCCGGAAAAACCCAAGATGGGAAAACCGATGCAGCAGTGAGATGTAGATTTTTTTATGAGAAAATATGGAAGGTTTACAATCACTGCAAATTCACCCAAACCTGGCAAATGCAGTACCCCAGCAAAATCACTGGGCAAATCCTAGCTAAACCCCAGCACCCTCCTGCAACAGTGTACGACCCAGTTGTATGGCCTCCCACACATGCGGATCCATATAGCAGATGTACGGAATCAGTACGGTCTGTAGGGCCTCCCTTTGCAGCTGCTGCCTATCGATCCGTGCAAGCTCTGTCCTGCTTGGCAACTCGGTGATCCTGTTTGCTCACTCCTCCGTCTTCCCAGCTAAATCCTCTGTCTGACTTTCTCTCCCTGTCTATATCCCGTCTCTGTCGAAATACAAGTGGGTGTGTCCTCTCAACCAATTGACATTTCTTTTATAACTTTAGGTAAAGCGAAAACCCTAATTTTACTTTCACTTAAAGTCAATAAATAATTAGATCATTTTAATTATTTTCCAAAGTAAACTTAGGAAAATAATTAAATACAACTAGTTTCCTGATTTAAAGTCTTCTGCATGCAAGGACACTTGCATGCATGAAGACCTGCCTTGTTGTTACCAATCTAACAGGGCCACCTTTCTATCTTTGGATGCCCAATATACATGCATGTGCCCAAGGAGAAAAGGAAGAAATTGAAGCCTTCGAGAAAGAAGGGGACTTTTGTGGGATACAGTGAGTCTTCAAAGGCTTGCAAAATCTACATTCCATGATCGAGGCAAATCGAAGTCAACAGGGATGTGTCCTTTGAAGAAAAGATGGTCATCTGAAAAGGAAGAGGATCTGACATGGAGATCGATGATAATGACGAGATGAGATCATCTCCCCCTCCAACAGTTCAGAGGGAGTTTCCGAAGGAAGAACCGTTTTGACTCCAATGATCCAGTTAAGCCAGTTGATGCTCCCACGGACATTGCAGTTAGCCGGAAGAAGCCTAGATGAGCACAATAGACGCTGCAGGATGCAAAGGGGCATAAAGCTCCACATGGTACTTTTCGAGAAAGCAAAAGACCTCAGAGTTTCTCGCGTTATGTAGCATTAATGAGTCACATCATATTGACTCAAAGTCCACCACATATGAAGAAGCATCCAAACAGCAAGCTTGGAAGGATGCCATGATGGAAGAATACCAATCCATCATGAAGAATGATGTATGGGAGGTTGTACCGAGACCAGAAGGGAAGTCAGTGGCGAGTTCCAAGTGGTTTTTCAAGATTAAACATGGAGTAGATGACAATGTGGAAAAACACAAGGCTAGATTTGTTGCCAGAGGATTATCTTAGAAAGAGGGAGTTGACCACGATGAGACATTTGCTCCTGTGGCTCGATATACTTCCATCAGGACCATTATTGTTATTGCTTCAACTATGGGATTGAAGTTGCATCGAATGGATGTCAAAACCACCTTCCTCAATGGTGTAATCAAGGAAAAAGTATATATTGAACAACCAGATGGGTTTGTTGTCCATGGGAAGAAGTCTCACGTCTTCAAGCTGAAAAAGGCTTTATATGGACTCAAGCAAGCACCCCGTGCTTGGTATGGACATATAGACGCATACTTGATGAGCTTGGGATTCACTAAGAGGGATGCAGATCCCAATATTTACTACAAGATTGTGGAAGATGAGCCACCAATTTTAGTTCTCTATGTCGATGACTTGTTTCTCACAAGAAATAAGAAATTGATTGCATGGTGTAAGAAGAAGCTTGCCTCTAAGTTTGAAATTAAGGATCTCAAATTGATGCATTACTTATTGGGATTAGAAATATGGCAGAGGCAGAATGAAATTTTCTTAAGTCCAGGAAAATACACCAATGATATATTGAAGAGATTCAAAATGTTGAACTGCAAGTACGATAAAGGTGGTGCCTACCGCTCCTCCTTTGCTCCAGTTCAAACTCAAGCTAACTCCTCTCTTTCTCATGTTGACGCCCCCTCTTCTCCAGTGTAGGTTGCGCCTCCTTGGGCCTGCCTCAGCTATAAATAAAGCTATGCTCTTCCATTCAAACTAGTTGGAATGTACTGGGAAGAGCTTGCTTGTTGTAATATTTTCTTATCTGAGAAATAAAAGAGACTTTGGAGGTCTAGACTATGTTGTGCCTTAGTGGAGTGAATGCTTTATCTTCTAGCTGTCTCGAGGTAATCTGTATTTGAAAATTTTATGCATGCAATGAAATATCTGCAGTTTACTGGAAAGGTTTGCTTCAAATTTGGTAACATAGTTTAGGCATTTTGTTTAATGGTTTAAACTATTGAAAATACATATTTGAAAATTTGAATAAATGCTTCATTTGTTTATGGATGCCTTTACTTTGATTTATTAAATATATATGCTCTTACATTTTATCGTGTTTGCACAAGTGTGTGATTTGCAAATTGTCGTGATGGGATATATGAAAGATCTTGTTTAATCAATCATTTATTAAATATATATGCTCTTACATTTTATCGTGTTTGCATAAGTGTGTGATTTGCAAATTGTCGTGATGGGATATATGAAAGATCTTGTTTAATCAATCATCTTTTCATGTTTCTAATAGTGTTTGCCACAGATAAAGAAGTTCCTCAGCATACCACATTGAAGCTTCAAGGACACTCTTCTCTCCAAGCTTTCTCCTTGTTTCCTTCTCCCATTTTCTCAATATCATTCTGGTTTCATTGTTGTAAAAGAAAAGCAATTCTAGATCTAAAGATAATTTCATATTCAATAAGAAATTTTGAATGCTTTTGTTTTATAGATCTAACTAAGTTTTTTGCAAAGTTTCATCTTTTTAGAGTTTAGATCTAGGATACTAGCTTTCTTGTTTAAGTCATTTTTCTAGTAAAATCAAGAGACTTAATCTACAAGTTATCACTTGATTTATTTTCATATCTAGCAAGTTAGTGCTCCTACTTGTTTGTATCCTTAAGAGGCAAACAAAGACCCTGAGAAAGCAGCTTTTTAGCTCACTTTTTCAGTCAGTTTTTAGCTAGTTTTTACCCTTTTTTACTTAAAAAAAAATTTCAGCAAATTTTTTTGTATTTTTTCCAAACACTCTTAAAGGTTTTTTGGGCATCTTTAGTTAACATTTGCTTCCTGTATTTGCAGGTTTTATGGAAAAAAAAAAGGAGGAAGCTCTACCGAAAAATCGAAAATTTGAAGTAAAAAAAGACTAACGAAGCTCCCCTTCCAAAAAAATTTCAATTTTTCATGTTGTTGTAAGCCTTTGGATCCCAATTTGAGGACCACAATGCATTTTTTCTCATCATTGTAGAAAGTAATTAAGGCTTGAGTAGGCTCATCAGATCCCACTCCCCATCCCCCCTGGGGGGTTTCGCGTCAGTGTCCATTTTCATGGTTTTTATGTTGTTAGTGTCATTTGTTTCTTTCCTTCACTATTTCAATTTTTATTTCAATTTTATTGGCAAAGTGATACAAATACTAACCCACTGTCCTATACCAAAGTATCAAAAGGGGAAAGAATTGAGCAGTGTAGTATTTAATAAACTTTTTTTTTTTTTTTGCACTCTTGAGTTTAAAATAAAGCCCCTTGCTTTCTGAAGTACGGTTCATGGATAACGGCTTGCTCGAGTACTGAACCTGGAAAGAAGTTCTTGGAATTTACATTTTTTTAATCATAAAACCTTGGTCAAAAATATTTATAATTAACAAGGCCTTCATCTTCGTATGCTCTACTTCCATTGCAGTTTCGTCTGATCAATTGGTTGTATCAGAAAAGGATTTAGGTGACTAGTAATTAGTTTAACTTTTAATCAATCTCCCAAACAACGAAAATCTAGCGTTGCGTTATGCTTCGTGTGGGGAAATTGTACAGAGGAAGCAGGAACTACTGAAAAGCGACCACAGGGCTGCGTTAGGCTACATCCACATCCTTGTTGGTGTAGTGTTAAACATCCCCCCGTGACTCCATTCAGCCCACATTTCCTCGTGTGCTAACACACTTTGTGAGTCTGGACATATTCCCTGTACCTTCGCGGTATATCAAGAATCCCCCTTGCTAATAATCCAGATAATTACCACATTAATAAAACCAACCAAGAATGTACCCACTTCCTTAATTATTCATCTAATAATCTAAAATTTACCAACCGAGACACTGCAATACTTTCACTAAGACTATACTAGCAACCCACATTTGCAAATCACTCTTTTCAGTATGGCACTGATCTATTATTTTATGTTTTGCATAAGTTAATCCCACAATGTGTCTTGAATATTATGTATCTATTTGAACTAAGGGTTGCTAAAGTAAATCTCATTTGCAGTAATTAGTAATCTCTAATTTCCTTCCATTCTAAAAACTCCTAGAAAATATGTGTTTCATGCTTTCATAGGTAGAAACAACTTTTGATTTATTTTCATTAGGGTCCACCCCCCTTGGCTTTGCTAGGAGTTGGCCTAGAGGGAGGAGCTGAGTATCAGGTGACTGCACTTGCCTCGAGCTTGCCCCCAAGGTCACACCCAGTGGCTTGAAGATTACTGCCATGTTACCCAAGGTGTGAATTAGGCAGCAACATTTTGGCGTCGTTGTCGAGGATAAATCTTTCTATTCCCGGAATACGACTTTTGAGTTTTCATTATTGTTTTCGCTTTGTTTGATGAATGTTGTAGTTCAATAAACTTACTCAATCATCTGGCAACTCCATTACCTTTAATTTTACCAAGGCGTTCTACAAGAAGAAACTCTGAAGGCTTGCTTCAGTTCATTCCTAAACCTGAAAAAAGGTTTACCATAGGAGGAAAAGCAAGCTAGATTCTCGTAAGATCCTTGACAATCTCTCATTTGAGTCAATCTTAGATATTCACCTTTTATTTGTTGATAATCTTCAATCAAATAATTCACACAGTACCATGGGTACTTTGCTTAAACGTCTGGATTATCCTGTCGTAATTGGGCAGCCTCATAACATCCCAAATAATGCCATTGAGAAGGTTCCATCTTTTTATGGAAACGATGCTATAACTGCTAAGTCTCATTTGTTGACTTTTACACAATGTTACAATAAATGGTGTCACAATGTCAACCACGAAGATGTAAAGATGAGGTTGTTCGCCTTATCTCTTGAAGCCGATGCCTTTGAATGGTTCACCTCCCTGACAACAATTGTACCAAGACCTTCAAGGAATTTGAAACTGCTTTCAATAAAATATGGGGGGATAAGAAAGAGAAAATTAACCTTTTGGGTGCCTTAACAAATAAACAAAAAGAAGGAGAACAAAACCATAGAAGAGTTTAATAAAAAGTTCAGTGATATGGTGGGTAGACTCCCTGCTGATATTAAACCATCAGATACCTCAATTCTCATATATTACACAGAAGCATTCGAGGGAGAAATGAGGTACCAACTTAGAGACAAAGAGCCTAATGACCTGAAGAAAGCCATGGAAATAGCTGAGAAGATTGACAAAAACATGCAATTTGCAGGAAAGTCTAACATTCCAAGATTTGTTAGAGGCGCCACTTCATCTTCCAAAACTCATGATACCAGAGGAAAAACAATAGAACCTGAAGGAAAAGATGAAGGCAAGTAATCAATGAAAGAGGTAGCTGACATGATGAAACAAATGATAATAAATTGTACTTCCTGGACGAATGCTATGCAAAATAGGATAAACAACATGGAAAAAGCACAGGTTTCTCAAAATCATAAGAATTTCCAACCTAGACAAAACCAGGAATGGAAAAAGAAGTATCCTCCCTATGAGCAGAGACCTCCAAATCAACTTGAAACAAACAACATGGTGATTGATGAGGTTCCTCCCTATTGTCGGCCTTGTGATGAACTTCATGAAGAATCCACTTGTCCAAAATTCTTCTACATAATGGAACAAGAACAAGTGGAAATGAATAACTTTGTGGGACATCCTAGAAGTCATGACTACATAAACAATGTAAGAAAAGTTCATCATATTTCAAAAAAAAATGGAAGCAAGCTAAGAACTACAGTCAGGAAAATGATAATGCTACTAAGATTTTTGGTGAAAAGCCTTCACCTGAACAAATTATGAAGAGGTACAAAGGGGTTGTTTATCAAAGAAAGAAAAACATGATCCCAACCAAGTCAAATCAGCATATGCCAAAGGTAAAAACTCCTCCCCTTTTAGATCTAAACATTGATTTGGGTAATTGGTTATCAAGTGCTAAGATTTATGTCCCTATAATTGAGATCCTCAAAATTCCAAGTCAAAGAAATATTTTCATGAAAACCTTGGCAGAACCTAAGGAAAATATAGTTGAAAAATATAAGGAAACAATAACTCAGAAACCTAAAGAGAAACTGGTCAACTCAAAGGAAAATGAGAAGGATAAACATAAAGAAGATTTGTACAAGAAATTGAGTAACTTCAATGAAGACGTCCCCATCATCTTGCATAGTAGGGATCCTAATAAAGAAGACCATCCTGCTTTCTACATATTTTTTATTGCAAAGAACAAATTGTTGCACAATTGCATGCTTGATTCAGGTGCATCATCAAACATCATGACTAGAAAAGTCATAGAACAAATGGGCTTAACTATCTCAAGGCCATATCAGAATGTATGTGCCATGGATTCAAGAGAAATCGATGTCGTGGGTATAATTCTGAATTTCCCAGTCAAACTAGCAGCATACCCTGACATAGGTGTAACCATGGACACAATTGTCATAGATGTGCCCAATAGATGGGGAATGTTGTTATCAAGAAAATGGGTTGCTTCTCTTGGAGGATCTATTCAAATGGACTGGACCTACGCCATGATCCCTGCTTCCGAAGATGCACATGTCAAGTTATATAGAGAAAAGAAACGAAAGTATCATATAGAAGATCTGGATGAGCCAAATAATGAGTATATTTGTGAAACAAACAATCTTGGAAACCATGCCATCTATGCTAATTATCTTATACCCATTAGAGAAAAGGCAAATGATGAGGAGTTTGATCAGCTATGGAGAATGAGTTTTGATGGACCTTGTTCCAAGACTAGGAAAGGGGCAGGCATTGTTATAACTTCACCGTAAAAAAAATTGCATACAAACTTGAGTTTGATGCATCTAATAATGTAGTAGAGTATGAAGCATTATTGTTGGGACTTGAAATTGCTAAAGATATGGTAATTCATGTGCTCGGTATTAAAGGTGATTCAGATCTGATTATTTCTTGATTATTTCTCAAGTCAAAGGTACACTTGCATGTAAAAGTGAAAGACTTAAGAAATATAGGAATGTTGTGTGGGACACTTGGAATTATTTCCGAGCATTGAACATAGTGGCCATCCCACTTTTGAAAACTGTGAAGCGGACAAACTTGCTGTGGCAGCTTCAACTTTGGAATTTTCTGAAGAATTGGTCAAAGGGGATGGGAAATTTGAAATTAACTTCAGACCTTCAATATCACAACATAAATAATTGGCAGGTGTTTAAAGATGATAGTCAGATTGTAAAATTCATCAACAACATGCATGAGTTTTCCGACTGTCAAATAAATTTTCAGGATGAGAAAAGTACCGATGTCAAAGAAGAGGATCAAGCTATGAACTGCGTCCCAAAGAATGTTGTTGAATGGGAAAGTACCTTTGATAGGCAGGACAGATATTAGAAAAAGGAAACTATAAAACCTGAAGATTTCATAGAAATAAATATTGGTACTGATAAGGAACCAAAAAACATAAAAATTGGAAAAGGTACTTCTAAAAAAGAAAGAAAGGACTTGATTGATCTTGTAAAAGAATACAGAGATGTATCTGCTTTTACATATGATGAGCTAAAAGCTTATCGGGATGATGTATTCCAACATACAATCCCATTAAGGCCTGAAGCTGAACCCTTTCGACAAAAAACTTCGAAGGATAAATCCCAGGTTGGCACCTGTTGCCGCCTTTCACACACCTGGGTCATGTGTCAGAAATCTTCAAGCCACTAGGTGTGTCCTTGGGGGCAAGTCTCGAGTCAAGGTTGTCACTTTGTTCTTGACTCCTCCGTTTAGGCTCAACTCCTAACGAAGCCAAGGGGGGTAGACCCTATTAAGTTACTTAGTGTTGTGATGTTAAACTGAATGAGTTACTTAGGAGTTTGCAATTTAACTATAGATGATCAAAGATGGCAAGATACAAAAGATGAACACACGAAAGCACAATGCTGAGACACAATATATATATATAAAACAAGAAAATAACCAGTGCCTTAGAATGGGGTCAAAAAATAGAAACAATGTACTTGCATGTGCTTGGAGTGAGTGTTTTGCGATTGCCTCTTGGTATGTTTTAAGTTAAAATTGAAGTGTGAGTTGATTAAAATTAGGCAAAGGGGAGACTCCAGATATACCCTAGAGTACTTGGAGTATGTCCAAAACTAAACCTTCACGGCTACCCGCAAGGAATATGTGGGCTGAAATGGAGTCTCTGGAGTCTCTGGGGCTATTGTTCATAACGCACCCGTTAGGGTGTGACAGAGATCGACGCCCCGAGGTCACTTTTCAGAAGTTCCCGTTTCCTTTGGGTATTTTGCCACCGTGATGATTCGATCTAGGTGTTGGATTTTCACCTGTTGGTTTGTTAATTTGGGAGAGTAAGTCCTAATTATACTAGTCACTCAAATGCTTTTGATACAGCTTGACTGATCGGACGAACCGCAGCCAAGTGCAGAGCATACACACTGGAGTCTTGTCAATTTTAGTAAGTTTTAAACTGGGTGTTCTTGTTTAAAAGAAAACCCTCCAGGAACCTCTTTCGATCCAAGTGGATCTCAATCGGGGAATCGAGGAGGGGTTAATTTTATAATAGCTGAAAAACAAATGATCAAAAGAAAACAGATACACAATTCTAGTTTTCTAATTAGTCCTACCACGAATCTCTTTCCCCTTTCGGGTCAATCGGGAAGTCGTGGGGTAAGTATTAAGATTACTTTGAAATATAAAGTATGGAATATGAAATTAATAATAAAATAAATTATACTACCCTGCAGATTAAATCAATGCTAGTTTGAAAAGAAATGAGCAAAAAACAACAAAAAGGACACCGACGCAAATCCCCCCAGGGGGAATGGGGAATGGGCTCGAAAGAGCCTATTTAAAAAATAATTTTATTAACAGCGGTTACAATATCAGAGAATTGATATAATTCCTCTTGATCCTTATATGGATTGAAATCAAGATATTACAAGGTGCGAAAATCAAAGGTTTTAGTCAAATGGGAGACCCCTAGGGGGATTTGAACGCTCCTGAGGACACTTCCAAACAGCGGCTTCCTTTATTTTCTGTTACACCTGCTAAAAACCAGTGAGCATGTTAGAATAACATATGCCCAAAAGCACTTTAAGAGTACCTTTGGATCAGCCTACCTTAACTCAAAAAAGATGAAGTTAAAACTAGCTAAACAAGTGAAAAAGAAACCAAGGAAAGCAAGCTTTCCTTGGGATCTTGGCTTGCTGTTTGTGCAGCCAATGAAATATGCACTAATTGCTGGATTTATCTTTTATAACAGCAAATAGAAATCTAATGCATGCAAGCTACAAGTTTTCTTTAAATTTCCATGCAAAAAGGACGATTTCCCTAAAGCTAGATCTAGAATGCTTATGAAACTTTTTAACTACAAAATCTAGACTATTGGCTTTGATAAGATAGATCTATGTTGGAACTACTTTTAAGATGATAGATCTAAGCAAAATCAAAGCTATTAACAAAGTAACTGGGTAAAAATGTTGATTTTGAGGGAGGAAGAGGAGGAGAGAAATGCTAGTTTCCTTGGAAATCCACAGTGGAGCTTTCAGGTGGAATGTCAAGGGACTATGCCTTTGGAAGGTTTTGAAGAGAGTGAAGAAGCAAACTAGATCAACATCCTCTCCAATGTAGGAACCTGCAGCTCAGCTGAAATCAAAAAACTTGCCAAGAAACTTTGTGAGATCCGATTAGTACATACACAGAGATTCAAGATAACATGCATATAAGCTTATAGGACACGTTGAATCTAGATCTCTAAACATGCATCAAAGGAAAGAGATGGTCAATAAACTTATTGAAAAGCACCTTTCCTATCAAGATTATAATAAGCCTATTATCAATCTTAACAACGGATCTACAAGCAATTAGCAAAAAAATGAATACAAATACAGGTTACCTCAGTAAAATTATGGCAATAATCATCCACACATGTAATGGCACAACACCGTCTAGCCTCCAAAGCTTTTCTTTATTTCAAATGAAGAATAACAACAGTACAATAGCAGCAGCACCTCAATCCCAGTTCTAACTAGCTTGGAAGAGGCTGTTGTGCTTGGATATATACAAAAACCAGGAGATCCATCCCAGGGGGGGTGCAAATCCCAAGGAGATAATCCAAATATGCTGATGGAGAGTCCATCAATGCCTGATCTATGTCTAACTGAGCCAGATCTGAGTCTCACTGAGTGCAATTGTCAATCGGAGAGCTGATCTGACTGACACCTCAACCTGTTGACTAAAGCATCCACCAAAACTCATCCAGATGAGCCAAAACATGTTGAGGAGAGAGGGAGGGCGAAATTCCCCATAAAGGATGCTGAAGATCAACTCTAGATCTGATTTGATCACCTCCTTCAGTCAAGGATTTGTCAGATCCAATCAATCTGCTTCAAATCTGACTGATTTCAATCAAATCAGCTGAGAATCCACTGATCTATGATTTTGGATTTGCTCCATTATTCATCAATTTATTAATTAAAATAATCAATAATTGATTTTTGGGGCTTTCTGACCTGAGTGATGGAAAATCACTCAAAACTAGGAAATAGTGGGTCCATGGGTTTACATGGTGCTCTTAGCTTGAAAATGAGCACCTACATGACTGAAACTGATTATTTGGCCCATTTTTATTACAAAATCAATTTTTCCAATTAAACTATTAAAAAATAGCCTAAGTTTTGGAATAATGAAATTTTTAATAAAAAACACTGAAAAAACTAAAAAATTAAAAAATTGAAAAAACCTAGGAGGACTTAGACATGTTCATATGACTCGACCATGATGTCTAGCATGCTTATACATTGACACATAGACTCAAATAACCTCAATAGGCCTAAATGCCAAGCCGACCACCCCAACTTTGGAGATGTGAAGTGAAAAACTCAGAAATTATCAGTCGTTTATTCAACAACCAATAATAACCAAGGGAAAAAAGTTAAAAACACCCTAGGCTGATCGGATTGACAAAAAAAGTCTAAGAGACCGAGTCTTTTACAGACACTATCATGCTAGAACATTTATTACAATTCCCCCATGGGGTATGAACATGTGATATAGTACAACAAAGCTTCCCAGAAGCAAGACTGAAGGTTCTCTAAAGTCCAAACAAGTTATCCTTGTCCAGTTCACCAGGCTCACTTAATAAAAAAACCACTAAGTACAACTTAGGTGGTAACAGCACCCATGGTCCAAAAGGAGTTACAAAAGATGTTGGCAGCGAACATTATTGCCCCAACAAGGCATTCATCATGGTGCTCAAACTTAATTGTAGTCAGAAAAAGAATGGACAACTGAGATTATGCATAGATTTCTGAAACTTAAATATCTCATGCATGAAAGACAATTACCCCTTACCTGATATGGAAACTTTACTTCAAAGAGTAACGGGGTCAAGGATAATGTCTATGTTGGATGGTTTTTCAGGTTACAATCAGGTGTTTGTCAAGAAAGAAGATCAACACAAGACCACCTTTGCTTCACCTTGGGAAACTTTTGAAGACTTAAGAATGCCTTTTGGACTTTTGAATGCAGGTGCAACATTCCAAAGAGCCATGGACTATTCCTTCAATAAGCTAATTGGAAAAATTATAGACATCTATCGGGATGGCCTTACTGTTTTTTCCAAGGAAAGATCGAATCACATAGCCCATCTCAGAAAAGTTTTTGAAAGATGTAGAATGTATGGCATGTCTCTAAATCCTGCCAAACAGTACTAGGAGTTGATAAGGGTAAACTATTGGGACACATCATTTCCAAAGATGGGGTCAAAATTGACCGAGAGAGGGTTGAAGCCATAAAAGGAGTCATTTTGCCTACCAACAAGAAGGCCCTACAATCTTCATAAGAAGGTTTATACCAAACTTAGCCGAGCCGATGAAACCTATGCAGAATTTGCTTAAAAAAGATGCTAAGTTTGAATGGGACCAGGAAGGAAAGGAAGCTTTTGCATCCATTAAAGATTGCATCTCTAGGTCTCCTATTTTGATAAGTCTTGATTACTCCAAAGATTTCCAAATTTTCTCATTTGCATCAAAGGACACAATTGTCGGAGTTTTGATGCAAAAGAATAAAGATGTTGAAAAGTTACCTAGGAAGTGTTTGTCCACCTAACTTTGCTTTAGGGTGGACAAGGACACTTAAATGTGACTCCTAGTCATTTTGTGCATTTAATAAAGTGAGAAGCACTTTATAATTTTAAACTGACTTTATTAAAAAGCTAAGTGTTGGTATTTTCCTAAGTTCACATTTAAAGAGTTAAGTGAGTAATTAAATAGAAGAAGGGGTTGCTCAACTTTATTAAATGACATGAGGTGCACTAAATGTCATTTCATTTTATTTAATGGAGCATTTAATGTGAACCCTTCCTCTAATATAGTCTTGATCATTAGATTGACATGAGAAGTTACCATGAACAAAAAGGATAGGGCAAGGCAAAAGTTCATTTTTGTTGTGATCATTTCCAAAAAGAGATTTTTGGAGAGAGGGAAAAAAAAAAGACAAATGACGGTTTGAAGAGATTTTGAACCAAGTGAGAGAAATTTCAGAGATTGAGAAAAATATTTGCAGGACACATTTCCCAAGACCAAGAGAAATTTGCAGGCACAGATTTCGAGAAAGAATCCATACTATTGCATAGAAATCGAGGAGGGTTTTTCTACTGCACGAATTTCAAGGAGTTTCGTACATCTTGTACGGGCGACACAGAAATCGAGGACAGTACGACCTACATTAAATTCTGGGTTTGCACAGAAATCGAGACTGTACGGATTTGCACCGAAATCGAGACCATACGGCCTGCAATAAATTATGTCCGTACAGTATGGACTGACACAAAAATCTAGGCTGATTTTGTGGGCACATTTTCGAGGTAGAAGACGAAAATTAATTGTTGTTTGTACAGCAGTTAACTAGCACGAATTTTGAGGTCGAGTCTAGCACGTTTTTCGAGGAAGCAATTTCAGCAGTGGGTTCAAATTTCAAGGCTAGAAAAATTGATAAGTACTGCTGATTTTATTTCTGTAATTTTACTAAAGAAAAATAAAATCTCACTCAGAAAACAGGTTTTCCCTTAGGGGTTTTATCCTGGACTATTGGTTAAAAACAAGTGTGTTAAATTTCATGTGTTTGACTGTCTGAATTTTTTCTGAGTTTTAATTTCCAGTAGAAAAGAAAATTTATGAATAGTTTGAATTTGAGAAAAAGAACCTCATGTGTTTTAGTCAGGTTAAAATTTTTTTAGTCATAGTATCAGAGCACACATAAAGATCAGAATTTTTAAACATTCAAAAAACTGGGGTTTGAAGAAAAGAAGTCTTGAACAGCTTGCTTGAAGTTACAGGTTGCAATCATGGTTTTTGGTCTTAGAGTGGAAGATAGATTAGAAGGGGCTGCAAATTTTAGCCCTTGGAAAGCTAGAATTAGTTTGATTCTTGAAGAGAATGAACTATGGGATATAGTTCATGGAACAACAGCAAATCCTGTAGTAGTACCTGCTGATGCAACAGATAAAGCAGCCTCTATGAAAAGGGATGTGAGGGCAAGAAGAGTTATTCTTGATGTTGTGAAGGATCATGTGATCCCTCACATTTCAGCAAAAGACCATGCATTTCAAATGTGGACAGCTTTAACAAATCTTTATCAGAGTTCCAATGAAAACAGGAAGATGGTATTCAGAGAGAAGTTGATGAGTGTATGCATGAGTAAAGGAGAGGGCATGGCATCATATCTTACCAAGATCACACAGGTAAGAGATGAGCTTGTTGATGTAGGTGAGGTGATTGGGAATGCTGCGATGGTGCGTACAGCACTAAATGGAGTATCTCAACAGTGGACAGTATTTGTGCAGACTATCATTGGTAGGGAGAACATACCCACATGGGATCGATTGTGGGATGATCTCACACAAGAGGAGATACGGAGAGGCTTCATACAGGGCAGTTCATCACATCACAAGGATGATGAAGAGAATGTTGCTTTAGCAGCGAAAGGCAAGAAGAAGAAGAAGTTCAAGAAGAATTCCAAGGAGGGAGCCAAACAGCATGATGGGGAGAAGAAGGACATGAGCATAGTGAGATGCTTTGCATGTCAGAAGTTGGGACACTATGTTGGACAATGTCCTAACAAGAAGAAGAAGAAGCAGCAGACTGCAGCTATAGCAGAGATTGATGAGTTTGCAACGAGATTTGAGAGAGACTTTTCTCTCTTTGCAGGTGTTACTGTTGAGAGAGCATCTTCTATTACCAGCAGGGACTTTCAGGACCACATGGAGCATTCCATGATTGTTGGGCATACATTGAGTGCCACCACTACTTCCTCCACTTGGTACATTGATAGTGGAGCTTCCAGTCATATGACAGGTGATCGTGATATGTTTTCAGAAATGTCAGAGGCAGACTTGGAGATGGAGGTTGTATTGGGAGATGATACAGTGGTGAGAGCAGTTGGGCATGGGACTGTCCGCTTTGAGAGGGAGTCCATGCAGCCTATGTTTTTTAGGGATGTAATGTATGTCCCTGGGTTGAAGAAGAACCTTGTTCAAGTTTCCATGATTGAGGACAGAGGCTTCGGTGTATATGACCTTGATGGGAAAGTTCACATCTTTCCCAAGTCAGCAGTCCCATCTGACTCACAGGTGATTGGAGTCAGATGTGGGAAACTATACAAGCTTCTTTTTCAGCCACATCATGCACTGTCACACACTCAGAGCAGCAGTGAGTTGTGTGAGCTATGGCACAGGAGGATGGCCCATCTTCACCATCCAGCTTTGCGGATCCTGAGAGACATGACGACAGGTATGCCAGAGTTCAGCATAGAGTCAAGTGGTGTGTGTAGAGGGTGTGCTTTGGGAAAGTATACCAAGACTGCTTTTCCAAGCAGTGATTCCATATCAAAAAGAGTGCTTTAGTTGATTCATTCAGATCTGTGTGGTCCCATGTCATCTACCTCTTTGACAGGGTACGAGTATTACATCACTTTCATCGTTGACTTTTCCAGGAAGACCTGGATCTATTTCCTTAGAAGCAAGAGATCAGAGGAAGTCTTGCTTCGGTTCCAAGAGTTCAAAGCTCTTGTGGAGAACTAGACAAGAAAGAAGATCAAGGTACTTTGGTCAGACAATGGGGGTGAGTATACTTCCCATGCTTTCGATGAGTATTGTCGACAGGAGGGGATCAGGAGGCAGTTGGCAGTTCCTTACACTCCACAGCAGAATGGAATGGTTGAAAAGAAGAACCGTTCTATAATGGGTGCAGCTAGAGCCATGCTGCATTATCAGAATCTTCCTTTCTTTCTATGGGCAGAGGCCTGTAGTACTGTTGTATATGTTCTGAAAAGGAGTCTGCACCGTGCATTGGGGAGCAAAACTCCTGAGGAGATGTTTGGGAAAGTGCCTGAGATAGGTCACTTTCGGATTTTTAGTTGCATCACATACTCTCATGTCCCTTCTGAGAAGAGGACAAAGTTGGAGGCTACAAGTGAGCATGGTATTTTTGTTGGTTATGATGAGACATCGAAGGCTTTCTGCATATACCTTCCTTCGTCGAGGAAAGTTGTGGTGAGGAGGGAGGTGAAGTTTGAGGAGGAGAAAGCCTTTAGGAGGTCTCTTGATTCTGAAATGGAGGATCAGTAGGATACTACACAGGTGACAACTCAGAGTTCAGCGAGTCAAAGTTCAGGATCACCGGTTTCAGGTGTGACTGGGTCACAGGTTACAGCTTCTTCAATTACAGGGGCTCAATCTACAGGTACTTTTGGTACAGGGACAGGTTCACGGATCATAAGTTCACAGATGACACCTTCAGGTGATTCGAGTTCTAGTGATACACGTACAGGTTCACTAGGGACAGGTTCTCAGGTTGTTGGTGCTTCTTCAAGAAGACAGATGTCTGATGAGGAGGTTGAGAAGAGTATGAGACAGGATGCTTCCTCCAGGAAGAGAAAGCCAAGTTGGCTTAAGGATTTGATGAAGGAAGCAGAGGAGTCAGTTGGACCACTCAAGAGGGAGGTCAAGGAGAGCAGGACACCTGAGAGATTTTCCAGCTATATGGCACAGGTGACTAGCTTGCCTGACACCATTCCTCATACTTATGAGGAGGCTTCCGCACACCAGGTATGGAGAGATGCCATGATGGAGGAGTACAACTCCATCATGAAGAATGGGGTGTGGGAAGTGGTTCCAAGACCAGAGGGGAAGTCCATTGTGACTTCCAAATGGCTTTACAAGATAAAGCATGCTGTAGATGGCAATATTGAGAAGTTTAAAGCTCGTTTTGTTGCACGTGGTTTCTCACAGGTCAAGGGAGTTGACTATGGTGAGACATTTGCACCAGTGGCCAGATTTTCTTCGATCAGGGCAGTGATCTCCATTGTGGCAAAGATGGGTTGGAAGATCCATCAGATGGATGTGAAAACCGCTTTTCTCAACAGTTTTCTACAGGAGGAGGTGTATCTGGAGCAACCACAGGGCTTTGAGGTATGTGAGAGAGATTCTCATGTTTGCAGGCTGAAAAAGGCCTTGTATGGTCTGAAGCAAGCCCCTTGGGCTTGGTATTCCAGGATCGATACCTACTTTCTTTCGATTGGGTTTCAAAAGAGTGAAGCGAATCCCAACTTGTACTACATTGTGGTTGGTGGTGTTCCACTTATTCTTCTGCTATATGTTGATGACTTGTTCATTACTGGGGGAGAGCACCTAATTGATGCATGCAAGAAGGATCTTGCTTCAGAGTTTGAGATGACAGACCTTGGACTGATGAATTATTATTTGGGGATGGAGGTTCGGCAGGAGGATGGACATGTTTTCCTGGGGCAAGGAAAATACGTTGTTGATGTTCTGAAGAGATTTCAGATGACTGATTGCAGACCTATGTCGACACCCATGATCACAAATTGGGCGAAGCTTCATGCTTCAGAGGGAGAGTTGGTGGACCCTACATTGTATCGTCAGTTGATTGGTTCGTTGATGTATTTGGTCAACACCAGACCAAATATGAGTTTTGCAATAAACACTCTCAGTCAGTTCATGGTGAAGCCCAGGAGAGTGCATTGGACTATTGCAAAACACATTTTGAGGTATCTTGCAGGTACAGCTGATTATGGATTGGATTATAGGAGATATGGTGGAGTGGGATTGGTTGGCTATACAGATTCAGATTGGGCAGGTAGTGTTTCAGACAGGAAGAGCACTTTCGGTTGTTGCTTCAGCTTGGGTTTGGCAGTTGCGTCGTGGTTCAACAGGAAGCAAAAGTCCATGGCATTGAGTTTTGCTGAGGCTGAGTATATGGCAGCCAGTCAGGCCAGTTGTGAGGCGTTGTGGCTTCGCAAGTTGATGGTAGATTTGTTTGATATGGAGTTGAGTCCTATAGTTATACAATGCGATAATCAGAGTTGCATCAAGCTTTCTGAGATTCCGGTATTTCATGACAGGTTGAAGCACATTGAGATTAGATATCACTTCATCAAGGATTATGTTCAGAGAGGGGTTGTTCGATTGCAATATGTTTCGACAGATGAGCAGGTGGCTGACATTCTCACGAAGGCTTTGGGTAGAGGCAAGCATGTCTACTTCAGAGATAAGTTGGGAGTGGTGAAAACACTTTCCTCGATAAGAGGGAGTGTTGAAAAGTTACCTAGGAAGTGTTTGTCCACCTAGATTTGCCTTGGGGTGGACAAGGACACTTAAATGTGACTCCTAGTCATTTTGTGCATTTAATAAAGTGAGAAGCACTTTATAATTTTAAAGTGACTTTATTAAAAGGCTAAGTGTTGGTATTTTCCTAAGTTCACATTTAAAAAGTTAAGTGAGTGATTAAATAGAAAAAGGGTTGCTCAACTTTATTAAATGATATGAGGTGCACTAAATGTCATTTAATTTTTATTTAATGGAGCATTTAATGTGAACCTTTCATCTAATCTAATCTTGACAGGGGAAGTTACCATGAACAAAAAGGCTAGGGCAAGGCAAAAGTTTATTTTTGTTGTGATCATTTCCAAAAAGATATTTTTGGAAAGAGAGAAGAAAAGACAAATGAGGGTTTGAGGAGATTTTGAACCAGGAGAGAGAAATTTCAAAGATTGAGAAAAACATTTGCAAGACACATTTCCCAAGACCAAGAGAAATTTGCAAGCACAAATTTCGAGAAGGATCCATACTATTGCACAGAAATCGAGGGTTTTTTTATTGCACAAATTTCAAGGAGTTCTGTACAGCCTGTACGACCAGCACAGAAATCGAGGAAAGTATAGCCTGCATTAAATTATGTGTTTTGCACAAAAATCGAGACTAAATGGATTTGCACAAAAATCGAGACCAGTGTAGTCAGACTCGGGATAGACTCGGCGAGTGCAGCGAGTATGGCCGAGTGACAGCCGATCCGAGTATTCGCTGAAAACTCGGCGGCTAAACTCGGACTCGGTAAAACTCGAGTTACCCGGCAAACGCGTGAGTAACTCGGAGTAACTCGGCGCACTCGGGGTTAGGTGGAAAAGCTGGAATCATGCGCGTTCGTCGAGCTGGAATCATGCCGTTTGCTGAGCTCTCCATTTAGCAGCAGTTCGATGGCTTCGTTCAGCAGTCTTTCACCGTTCAGCAGTCTTCAGCAGGGTTCAAACTTCAAGCTAGCGTCCAGGGTTCAGTTCAGCGTCGAGGGTATTGGCGTCGAGGGCTCAGCGTCGAGGGTTCAGTTCAGCGATTGGCGTCGAGGGTGTTCACGACATGTTCAGTTCACCGCCGGCGTCGAGGCAGGTAAGTTCTTAAAATGTAATGTTTTTAAAATGTAATGTTTTTAAGTTCTTTAAAAAAAATGTAATGTTTTTTTAAATTTTTTTTGTTTAATGTTTAAAATTTTTATTGTTATTTGTTTTTTCAATTTTTAATGTTTAAATTTAAACTTTAAAAAACATTAAACTTAATTTTTTATGTTTAAATTTTAAACATTAAACTTAATTTTAATTATTTATGTTATTTGTTTTTTGTTTAATGTTTAAATTTTATTGTTATTTGTTTTTTTAATTTTTTTATGTTTAAATTTTAAACATTAAACTTAATTTTAATTTTTTATGTTATTTGTTAATTTTGTTTTTTGTTTAATGTTTAAATTTTATTGTTATTTGTTTTTTTAATTTTAATGTTTAAATTTAAATATTTTAAACTTTAATATTTTTTTTAATATTTATTGTTATTTTTTTTTTTTAATGTTTAAAACTTTAATATTTTTTTTAATATTTAATGTTTGAAACTTTAATATTTAATGTTAATTTTTTATAAATTTTTTAAAGTTTTTTTAATGTTAAATTTTTAATATTTATTTTAAGTTTTAATGTTTTTTTTAATTTTTTAATGCTATATTTTAATTTTTTTTCATGTTAATTGTTAATTAAATTTTTAAATGTTATTTTTTATAATTTTTAATATTATTTTTAATGTTTTTCACATTTTTTAGTTTTTGGTTTATTTATTTATGTTTTAATTTTTAATTTAATGTTCTATTTTATAGTTTTTAATGTTATTTTTTAAAAGTTTTTTATGTTATTAATTTTAAGTTTTAATTCAAATTAAATTCATTCTTATTTTTTTTTTCACTCAGGATTTAGATCCATGGCACCTAGGAGAACACCTAGAAGGCCTCTTGATAAAGCATGGGAACATTGTGTTCGGGTGGTCCTAGGGCAAGACAATCAAGTAAAGTGCAATTACTGTCCAACAACTATGTATGGGGGCATAAACAGGTTAAAACACCACCTAGCTCGAGTTGTCTGCAAAGATGTCGTAGTTTGTGATGGCTGCCCTGAAGAAGTCACAGCGGAAATGCACGCTGCTTTGGAAAGTATCAAAGAACAAAATGCCAAAAGATCTAGGCTGAGGTTTGAAACTGCAGGGATTGGTAGATCTCAAATGGGACCTCCAGGTAGTTGCTCATCAAATGTTCCACAAAGTCCATCTATCACCTCTCCTTTCTTCCTCCCTCGTACCTCCCCAGGATCTCAACCAACATTGGACAGCTTTAATGAAAGGAAAAGGAAGGAGGCAGATATGGCGATGAGGAGGTTTTGGTACCATGACAGCCTCTCTTTCAACCTTGCAAGGTCTCCATTTTATCAGCCCATGATAGATGTTGTTGCAGGCGCTGGCCCTGGATACAAAGGCCACTCTTACAGTTCACTTAGGGGCAAAGATCTAGATGAGGAGTTGCAGTGTATCAAGGAACAATTGGAGAGCATTAAAAGCTCATGGGAGTTTACAGGTTGCACAATCTTGTCTGATGGGTGGACAGATCAGAGGAATAGAACAATCATAAATTTCCTTGTGGCTTGCCCTAAAGGAACCATGTTCTTGAAATCCGTTGATGCATCTTCGCATGTGAAAGATGCAAATCTAATTTTTACATTGTTAGCAGAGGTTGTGGAAGAAGTGGGGGTCAAGCATGTTGTCCAAGTAATCACGGACAATGCTGCAAATTATGTGGCAGCAGGTAAATTGCTTTGTGCAAAGTACCCTACTATTTTTTGGACCCCTTGTGCTGCCCACTGTATAGATTTGATGTTGGAGGACATTGAGAAGTTGCCATGGGTGCAAAATGTTGTTCACGAGTGCAAACAAATAACCAAATACATTTATAACCATGCTTGGGTGTTGAGCCTTATGAGAGAGTACACCGAAGGTGAGCTCAGTCGCCCTGCTGTCACACGGTTTGCAACAAACTTTCTCTCCCTCCAAAGCCTTCTTAATGAGTACCAAGCATTGAGACGAATGGTTAGTAGCAGGGAATGGATACATTATAAAGATAGCACAAAACCAGATGCAATGGCTATGAGTTTGTCTGTCCGTAGAGATAGTTTATGGGAGGAAGTCACTGAGATTGTCAGCATGACAGAGCCACTTGTGAAAGTGTTGAGGATCATGGATGGTGATAAACCACCAATGGGATATGTTTATGAGGGGATGGACAAGGCCAAAGAGGCCATCAAGGCCTTCTATAGGGGGGATGAATCTAAATATTTTCCTATATGGAATATTATTGATTCCAGGTGGGACAGGCAACTACATTCACCATTACATGCAGCAGGGGCATATCTCAATCCAAGCATATTCTATAATGTTGGGTCTAAAATTCAAAAAGATCCTGAGGTGATGAGAGGTGTGATGCTATGTATTGAGAGGATGTACCCAAGTCAAGAGATTCAAGACCAAATCAATTTGCAGCGAGATATGTACACGGAATCATCTGGCATGTTTGGATTTAGCTCAACACAACGTCTCAGGGATAAGAAAGAGCCATGTAAGATTCAATTATGTAAATCATTACATTTTATTTCACTATTTTTCTTTCAAGCTTGACATTGCAGAACTTGTAATCTTTGTTTGATTGTTTTTTATAACAGCCCATTGGTGGTTAGATTGTGGCACTGAGGCACCACAACTACAGGAATTTGCCATCAGAATCCTAAGTCAGCCTTGCAGTGCGTCAGGTTGTGAGCGCAATTGGTCAGTATTCGAGCACATCCACACCAAAAAGCGCAACAGGTTGGAGCATGAGAGGTTGGAGAAGTTGGTCTACATATACTACAACCTTCGGATGCTCACAAAACAGTTGCGAGCAAAGGATTTGGATCCAATTTTATTGGATCAAATTGATCTAGTATCTGATTGGGTAGTGGAGGATGAAGCTCCTGCTGATTTGAGTTGGCTTGATGAAGAGACCGAGGGTCCCTCTGGTGTTCCATTTTCCGAAATGGAAACACCAAACACACCTGCATCACAGTTGATTTTTCAGTCTAGTGATGTTGGTACTAGCTCTACTAGGGCCTATGCTAGGCGATCTACTACTCGTAGTCATGCATGAGACTCGAATTTGGACTTGGAGACACTATCTATTTTTATTTTCAGCTAGCTATGTTTTGAGTTATGTATTTGAACTTTGAAGTTTGAACTTGGTACTATTTTGGAATGTGTTCAAGGAATCCTCTTTCATTTCACTATTTTGCATAGAAATATGAAATATGGTATTATGGAGTGTCAAATGTTGTGTTATAAGTTATCATTGATCAATTTTTATGAGATGATGTAATGAATTTTTGCATAGAATACTTTATATTACTTATATGAATTAGAAATGTCATTACGTATTTTTCTGTGGACAGAGATTACTATATTTTTATTTTTTTCATATATGCCAAGTATTTGCCGAGTCTGATCCGAGTCTTATCCGAGTCGGCGAGTCTACCGAGTCCCAAGCCAGCCGAGTATTCGCCGAGTCCGAGTCTGACTACACTGATCGAGACTGTACGACCTGCAATAAATTTTGTCCATACAGTATGGATTGACACAGAAATCGAGGCAGATTCTGTGGACAAGGTTTTTCGAGGTAGAAGACAGAAATTAAATGTTGTTTGTATAGCAGTTAACTGGAACGAATTTCGAGGCCGAGTCTGGCATGTTTTTCGAGAAAGGAATTTCAGTAGTGGGTTCAAATTTCGAGGCTAGAAAAATTGATAAGTACTGCTGATTTTATTTCTGTAATTTTACTGAAGAAAAATAAAATCGCTATCTCAGAAAACAGGTTTTCCCTTATGGGTTTTATCCTGGACCATTGGTCAAAAACAAGTGTGTTAAATTTCATGCGTTTGACTATCTGAATTTTTCTGAATTTTAATTTCCAGTAGAAAAGAAAATATCTGAATTGTTTGAATTTGAGAAAAAGAGCCTCATGTGTTTCAGTCAGGTTAAAAAAAAATTAAAATTTATGCATTGAAAGGGTTGGGCATTAAACCATGCAAAGAAGCCAACATGCTTGAAACCGGGTTGGGGTTTCTTTCAAAAACTTTCAAAAGAGGGTCATGAACAACCTATTGCATTCATGAGTAGATCCTTACAGAATTCTGAACTCAAGTACACTACCTGTTGATTTTTCTGAATAGCATCGAGAGCCATTCTCTTAGGAGAATGGGGACACTTGGTCCGAGACCACGGTGTGGACTCAACCTAGTGTTGAGTGATCATTTTGTTGAATGATGATATCTAGTTCTTAACTATGATATGGACCCAACTCTGCCCTAGGGGAACTCAACCCTATGTTGAGTGACCATTCTGTTGAATGGTAAACATCTGGTCCGAGACCACGATGTGGACCAGCCTAGTACTGATAGACTTAGCTTGGTTCTGAGTAGCCATTCTCTTGGAGAATGGAGGCGCTTGGTCTGCTACCAAGTATTTGACCTAAGGTCAAATTATGCAACCCATGGCTGAGGCACCTGGTCTGTTAGAAGGAAGGCACTATAAGCCCTAACTGGGTCTAGCCATGTGTGACACTCTGACCCTTGATTTATGGGCTTTGCGTTCTTCTCCAAGCCTTAGCTACCCTTGGTTAAGATACCCTAGTACCTGATCTTGGTGTCAAACAGAGTGTGAGATAAAAGCATGAGTAACTTTCTTGGTTTATGATGATGTGCTCTGAATGGAAATAAAAGACCACAGGGGCACTTGAAGAAGGCTAAAAGCAAAAGTCAAAAATGCATAAAGACTTTTGGACCACAGGTAAAAGTCAAAAATACATAAAGGACTTTTGGACCACGGGTAAAATTCAAAAATACATAAGGACTTCGGTAAAAGTCAAAAATACATAAAGGACTTTTTGGACTACAGAAAGGCTAAAGGTAAAAGTGAAAACTAGAAAAAAATAAAATGATATCATTTTGTTCTTTCTAATTTGGTCCACTTACAGGTGACTCAAGAATATAAAAGAAGATCAATCCATTTCATTATTACACACACACACTCTCTCACAGGTACAGCTGCTCAAGTTTGAAAAAGAAGATTTTGTGATTGTGCCCTAGCATGGATGAGTCTAGCCAGGGCATTATCATCCATTGAAGACAAACCCTAAGCTAAGGGCTTCCACCATTTTCTGTCTTAAGGGTTTTAACAAACCCTCCTCTTCAACAACAAGCTTGACCTCCTCACGGGCAACCTCATCTTCAACTTTGGGCAGCTCCTCAAAATTCCGGGCAACAGAGATTTAGTTTTGGGCAGCCCTCCTTCTCTTCTCAGGCAACTCCCTTAGGGCTCGGCCCTCCTTCCTTGGCCCTCGAGCAGCTACCCGTGAGGGTTTGGGCAGCTAACCAACCCTCGGGCTGCTACCCATGAGGGTTTGGCTGCTTGCCAACCCTCAAGCAACCTCCGAGGCAACCCGTAAGAGCTGCGGGATGCCAGCAGTCTGCTACAACAGCTAATGAGCAGACCCTAGGGCCTCGGGTTGTCAACTGACAGACCTGAAAGGCCACCGACAGCCTTAGATTTTCCCAACAGCAGATACGGGCAGCAAGTAGCAAAAGACAGGTAGTCGGGCAGGTACGGAAGGCGACAAGGCAACCAAGCAGGGTTCAGACAGTCCAGGGCAACGAGCAGTAGAAAAACAAGGCAACTGTACAGTTCTGGGCAGCTTGCTAATTTGGGCAGGAGAGAGAAAATTAGGGCAGCTGGCCCTAATTTGTGAAAAAGCCAATTTGGGCATCTTTGATGTAATTGATCTTCTGGTATTGTGGTTAACCCTAATGGGTTTTGTGGAATGTTTTGAAGAATTTCAGTCATCTCATTTACGATATGAGTTACTAATGCTTTTTGGGGGTTTTGTCCTTTAAAGGTTTCCCCAGTGAAAAACTCGTGTCCATTGTGTTGATGTGATGAATGTTATTTTACTGCACTTATCATTTGCTTAAAATTAGTCTGCAAAAATTTTAAGTATTCATGCTAATGCTAAAATTCAACATGGTATCGGAGCTTAGCATGTGAAAACACAGTAAAGGGACACTACTATTGTTTTCCTAGACCTTGGGATAAGGTTTGCAGACTTAACATTTGACTAAGTTGCAGAGATGGCCGTAAATGTTTTCAGACCAGAAGAGAAGCTCTATGGATCAGCCAACTACAACTGCTAGAAGGCCAGGTTAACAGCCATTCTAGAAGAGAATGACTTGGACGACATTGGTTTTAATGTCATTGAAGAGCCAACATCTAATGTTGGCAAGCTTGCTTACAAGAGGAAGCAAGGTAAGGCTAGAAGGATCATCTATGATTCTACCAAAGAGACAGTGATGCCCAACATCATAGCTTTGAATACTGCTAAAGAATGCTTTGATACTTTGGCCAACCTTTATGAGAAGAAGGCTCCCAATCAAAAGAGAGTCTTGAAGAAAAGGCTACGAAATTTGAAGCGGAACAAGGATGAAGGGGTCGGTTCTTTCTTCACAAAGATTGCACAGGTAAGAGATCAACTCATTGCTATTGGTATTACTATTGATAATGATGAACTTGTGCAAACTGTGGTTGATTGTCTCCCAAGCTCTTGGGAAACCTTCATGGCATTTGTCAGTGGACGTGAGAATCGGCCAACCTTTGAAAGGATTTGGCATGATTACATAGAAGAAGAGGGAAGGACCTCAGGCAAGGTAACCAAGGAAGGCAACCTTGCACTTACAGCAAAGACAAAGAAGTTCAAGAAGCCTTTCCCTCAGCAAAACAAGGGAAAGAAACCTCAAGGTAAATTTTCTGGCATGTCAAAAGTGGAATGTTATAATTGCCATAAGTTTGGACATTTTGCCAAGGATTGCAGGCAAGCCAAGAAGAAACCTAAGCGAACGTTTCAAGCATCTGCTGCAGAAGTAGAGGAAGAAGAAGAAGAAGAACCAAAGAAGAAGAAGAAAACCAAGGCTAACAAAATTGAAGAACCTAAAAGAGAGTACTACCTGATTTCTTCTCTCACTGGTTCTTTCACAGCTTGTGCCACCTCTTGGTTGGTGGATAGTGGTGCTTCCAGGCACAAGACAGGTAACCATGGAGCCCTCACCGGTTACAGAAAGAAGAAGTTCACCACTCAGGTAGAACTTGGAGATAACTCCACTTACAAGATTGAAGGAGTTGGTTCAACCTCACTTCAACTTGACTTAGGTACGGTTCTTCATATTGATGATGTTCTTTATGTTCTTGGTTTAAAGAAGAATCTATTATCTGTTGCTAGCTTAGAGGACAAGGGCTACAGAGTCCTCTTTATGGACAAGAAAGTCCTTCTATTGGCAAAGAACTAAGATCTAAGCTCAGCTATACAGATTGGGTTCGAGAGGGAGACCTTTACAAGGCCTCCAAAGATCCCACTCATGCTTTGGTACATCACACAGTTGATCCATGTGAACTTTGGCATAGAAGGTTTGGACACCTTCACTACACAAATCTCCCAGGATTGCAGAAGATGGTTTACATGTATGCCAGAAGTTTCTCCAAAACATGAAAGAATCTGCAAAGGATGTGCTCTAGGTAAGAACACTAAGAAATCCTTTCCCAAAAGCAAGAGTAGATCTAAAGGCATCATGGATTTTATTCATTCTGACATTTTGTGGGCCTATGTCTTCACCCTCCTTGAATGGGTGTTTATATTATGTTTTGTTCATTGATGATCACTCTCGAAAGTCATGGATTTACTTCCTCAAGGCCAAGAGTGAAACTTTTGACAGGTTCAAAGAGTTCAAAACACTGATTGAAAATCAGACTGGCAGACACATTCATATCTTGAGATCAAATAACGGAGGTGAGTATGAATCTAATGAGTTTGATAATTTTTGTCGAAAAGCAAGAATCAAGAAAAAGCTGACAGTACCTTACAACCCCTAGCAGAATGGGGTTGCAGAAAGGAAGAATAGAACGATATGTGAAGTGCTAAAGCCATGATCATTGATCTAGATCTTCCTCTATCTTTGTGGGTTGAAGCTACAGGTACCGCTGTGTACATTCAAAACAGAAGCCCTCATGCTATCTTGGGGGAGAAGACTCCAGAAGAAGTCTTCACCAAGAAGAAACCAGCAGTTGATCACATGAGGATATTTGGTACTTCCGTGTACGTTCATGTGCCAAAAGAAATGAGGGCCAAGTTAGAGCCCTCAGGTAAGAAAAGTATATTTGTTGGGTACATGTGATTGCTCGAAGGCTTATCGAGTCTATATACCAAGACAAAGGCACATTGAGGTTAGCAAAGATGTGATCTTTCATGAGGAAGTTGTGTTTTGTAAAGCACTAGAGCTTTCAACGGAATATGAAGTTTCTCCACTTGAGTTTTCAGATTCAAAAATTCAGAGGGAGGAAGAAGAATTTGAGAATCAAATTTCAGATGTACTTGAAGACACTGAAAGTCCACCAAAAGAACTACTTGAAGTCCCTCCTTCCAAAAGGAGACCTGCTTGGTACCGAGAAACGATGCAAGAAGGCGAGAAACATAAAGCTCCTCCAAGGACTTTCAGAGAAAGCATAAGACCATAGAAGTACTCTGGTCTTATGAGCCAACTTATCAGTGCAGAACCTTCATCATACGAAGAAGCAGCAAGTAAACAGGTATGGGTTGATGCCATGGTTGAAGAATACAGTTCAATCATGAAGAATGATGTGTGGGAAGTTGTTTCCAGACCAATAGGAACGTCAGTAGTGACTTCCAGATGACTTTATAAAATCAAGCATGTTGTAGATGGCAGTGTGGAGAAGTATAAAGCCAGATTCCTAGCTTGTGGCTTCACTAAAAAATAAGGCATCGACTATGATGAGACATTTGCTCCTGTTTCCAGGTATACTACCATTAGAACCATCATCTCACTTGCTGCAGTATTCGGATGGAAGTTACATTAGATGGATGTAAAGATAGCCTTCCTCAATGGTAAGATTGAGGAGGAAGTTTATATTCAACAACCTGAAGTTTTTGTGACTCATGGGAAGAAGACCCATGTATGTAAACTGAAGAAAGCCTTGTATGGACTGAAACTGGCTCCAAGAGTTTGGTATGCTAGGATGGATGGATTTCTCCACAGCTTGGGGTTTTCCAAAAGTACAGCTGATTCTAACGTGTACTTTAAGGTTGTTCATAATCATGTCTTGATACTTGTTCTATATGTAGATGACTTGTTTCTTGCAGGCAATGAACAGTTGATAGAACAGTATAAGAGGGAGCTTACCTCTGAATTCGAGATGAAAGATCTCGGATTGATGCATTACTTCCTTGGCTTAGAGGTCTGGCAAAAGCCAAGTGAGATCTTCCTGACACAAGGAAAGTATGCAATGGATATCTTGCAAAGATTTGGGATGCAGGACTACAAGTCCATGAGCGTACCCATGACTACCAACTTGACAAAGTTACGGGACTCGGCCACCAGTTCACAAAGTGTGGACTCTACTTTGTACAGACAGCTTATTGGATCCCTGATGTATCTTGTGCATACTAGACCAGACATATGTTACATAGAGAATGCACTGGGTCAGCTCATGTCCGATCCGAAGCACATACACTTGGTAGTCGCCAAACATGTACTCAGATATGTGCGAGGTACTATCACTTATGGGCTCAAGTATACTTCCAGCAGTGGAGTATTGTTATCTGGATAGTTAGATTCAGATTGGGCTAGCAGTGTAGTTGACCGGAAAAGTACCTCTGGTTATTGCTTCAGTATGGGATCAGCAATGATCTCTTGGTCCAGTAGGAAGCAGGGTTCCATAGCTCAGAGAACAATTAAGGCAAAATATATTGCTGCAAGTGATTCCTACAAGGAAGCAGTTTGGCTCATAAAACTGGTATCTGCTCTGTTCGAGGGAAAGCTTGACTCGACGATCATCCATTGCGATAATCGGAGTTGCATAAAGCTTTCGAAGAACCCAGTGTTTCATGATAGATTGAAACACATTGAAATGGGGTATCATTTCATCAGAGACCTAGTGCAGAGAGGTGCTCTGAACTTTGAAGTTGCAGTACATTCGTACAGATGAACAAATCGCAGATATCTTGACCACGCCTATGTCAGCATCAAAGTTCGTGTACTTGCGTGACAAGCTTGGTATGGCAGAGAATGCCTCTCTCGCTGAGAGAGAGTGTTGATTTTTCTAAGCGGCATCAAGAGCCATTCTCTTAGGAGAATGGGGACACCTGGTCCGAGACCACAGTGTGGACTCAACCTAGTGTCGAGTGATTATTCTGTTGAATGATGATATCTAGTTCTTAACTATGATATGGACCCAACTCTGCCCTAGGGGAACTCAACCCTATGTTGGGTGACCATTATGTTGAATGGTAGACCATCTGGTCCGGGACCACAATGTGGACCAATCCAGTACTAGTAGACTTAGCTTAGTTCTGAGTAGCCATTCTCTTGGAGAATGGAGGCGCTTGGTATGTTACCAAGTATTTGACCCTAGGGTCAAATTATGCAGCCCATGGCTGAGGCACCTGGTCTGTTACCAGGAAGGCACTATAAGCCCTAGACTGGGGTCTAGCCATGTGTAACACTCTGACCTTTGATTTATGGGCTTTGCGTTCTTCTCCAAGGCTTAGCTACCCTTGGTTAAGATACCCTAGTACCTGATTTTGGTGTCACACAGTGTGTGAGATAAAACCATTAGTAACTCTCTTGGTTTATGATTATGTACTTTGATTGGAAATAAAAGACCACGGGGGCACTTGAAGAAGGCTAAAAGCAAAAGTCAAAAATACATAAGGACTTTTGGACCACATGTAAAAGTTAAAAATACATACAGGACTTTTGGACCACATGAAAAAGGACCACAGGTAAAAGTCAAAAATACATAAGGACTTTGTTTAAAGTCAAAAATACATAAAGGACTTTTTGGACTACAGAAAGGCTAAAGGTAAAAGTGAAAATTAGAAAATAATAAAATAATATTATTTTGTTCTTTCTAATTTTGGTCCACTTACAGGTGACTCAAGGATATAAAAGAAGATCAATCCAGTTCATTATTACAAACACACTTGCTCTCTCAGGTACAGCTGCTCAAGTTTGAAGAAGAAGATTTTGTGATTGTGCCCTAGCATGGATGAGTCTAGCTAGGGCATCATCATCCATTGAAGACAAACCCTAAGCTAAGGGCTTCCACCATTTTTCTGTCTTAATGGTTTTAACAAACCCTCCTCTTCAGCAGCAAGCTTCACCTCCTCACAGGCAACCTCCTCTTCAACTCTGGGCAACTCCTCAGGATTCTGGGCAGCCCTCCTTCTCTTCTTGGGCAGCTCCCTTAGGGCTCGACCCTCCTTCCTTGTCCCTCGGGCTACTACCCGTAAGGGTTTGGGCAGCTAGTGAACCCTCGGGCTGCTACCCGTGAGGGTTTGGCTGCTTGCCAACCCTCCGGCAGCCTCCAAGGCAACCCGTGAGGGCTGCAGGATGCCAACGGTCTACTGCAGCAGCTGCTAAGCAAACCCTAGGGCCTCGGGTTGTCAGTTGACAAACCGGGAAGGCCACGGGCAGCCTTAGATCTGCCCAACAACAGATCCGGGCAGCAGATACGGGAAGCTGGCAACAAAAGACAAGTAGCCGGGCAGGTATGGAAGGCCATAGGGCAGGCTCAGACAGTCCAGGGAAGCGAGCAGCAGAAAAACAGGGCAGCTGTACAGTTCTGGGCAGCCTGCTAATTTGGGCAGGAGAGAGAAAATTAGGGCAGCTGGCCCTAATTTGTGAAAAACCCAATTTGGGCATCTTTGATGTAATTGATCTTCTGGTATTGTGGTTAACCCTATTGGGTTTTGTGGAATTTTTTGAAGAATTTCAATCATCTCATTGACGAGATGAGTTACTCATGCTTTTTGGGGGGTTTGTCCTTTAAAGGTTTCCCCAGTAAAAAACTCTTGTGTCCATTGTGTTGATGTGATGAATGTTATTTTACTGCACTTATCATTTGCTTAAAGTTAGTCTGCAAACTTTTTAAGCATTCATGCTAATGCTAAAATTCAACACTACCATGGAAAAGCAAGCCTATGCCCTTGTCAAATTTTTAAAACACTTCAGAACTTATATAGGTTACACCAAAGTGGTTGGCTATGTCCCTCATTCAGCAGTGAAGGATATCTTGTCTCAACAGGATTTCCTTGGCATAAGGGGAAAATGGGTATCAAAGATCCAGGAGTATTACCTGGAGATCAAGCCCACTAATTTAATCAAGGGGAAAGGACTTGCCAAGATGATGACAGAGGGAAGTGAACAAGCCTTAGGTATAGTTTGCCAGAATAGTTCACCAGCATCAGCCATTTCAACCGGAATTCAACATCTTCAACAACAACAGCGGTATTCAGACATTATATTCTACCTCCTCAACCTAACATGTCCGAATCATCTAGTTGGCCACGAGACAAGGTCACTAAGATTGCAAGCCACTAAGTACTGCCTCACACAAGAACGATTGGGTTGGAAAAACCCTGATGGTCTCATACTTAGGTTTGTGGATGAAGAGGAGTCTCGGAGACTCCTAGAGAAGTTTCATTCAGGATTTTGTGATGGCCACTTTGCAGCCAAAACCACAACTCACGAGATCCTTAGAGACGGATAATATTGGCCCACTTTATTTACTGATGTGCACAAGTATGTTAGGAATTGCCAGAAATGTAAACTTTTCACAGAAAAACAAAAACTTGTTGCATTACCTCTAAAGTCTGTAGTAATCCAAGCCCCTTTTCAGCAATGGGGCCTTGATTTCATTGGTAAATTTAAAGACAATTCAAACAATGGTTATACTTGGATTTTAACGACAACGGATTATTTTACCAAGTGGGTAGAGGCCATACCTACTAAAGCAGCAACCGAGAAAGTGTTATGGACTTCCTTGAAGACAAAATCATCACTAGATATGGGGTGCCTGCTAAGATAACCACATATAATGCCAAAGCCTTCAGTTCAGTAGCAATGTCTTCATTTTGCTTTAAATATGGCATTATCCTATCTCATTCCTCAAACTACTATCCCCGGGGAAATGGTCTCGCTGAGTCGAGCAATAAAAACTTGATGACCATCATGAAAAAGATTGTTGGTAACAACAAGAAGGCGTGGGATAGTAAAATCAAGTCTACACTTTGGGCAGATAGAATTACTAAGAAAAGTGCAACGAGAAAATCTCCTTTCGAGTTGGTTTATGGCATGGATGTGACTTTGCCTATTCATCTTCAGTTACCAATGTATCAGACTCTGCAAGATTCAAGTTCAGATCATGATGACTTTCAGAGTAGAATAAATGAACTAATAGAGTTAGATGAAGTCAAAAGAGGGGATGTTAATCAGAGTATCAAAAATCAAGATAAGGTTAAAAGAAATTTTGACAAATTATCCAAACCAAGGGTTTTTCAAAAAGGAGATGCAGTGTTACTTTGGGACAACGAAGAGAAAAGTCGGGCAAGCACGGAAAGTTTGACAGTTTATGGACAGGACCTTACATCATTCAAGATGTGGCCGGTGACAACTCATTTCATCACGGTAACATGGACAAGGAAAATCAGACTCTGCCAGTCAATGGACAGATTTTGAAATTGTTTTTGCAATGGAAATATTTGCATCTTTGTATCGTGGCTCTCTAAACCTCTCTTCGCATTTTATTTATTAGTTTAGTTTATTGTTTTGTATAGTACTTTGTACATTATTTTGCGTATATTAGTTGTGTAAAAGTTTCATTTTCTGTATCATATATTGCAACTTATTGTGTTTCATTTTGGTTATCTATATACATGTGACTAACTTATCCTAGTTTTTGTGCAGGAACCAGAGATTCTAGGTTTCTCGTATGATCGATTTCCATGAGGTTCAAATCAATCACACGTCCTATAGTTGGAGCCAGATGTTATCGACTAGGTTTCATCTAGTTGGACTTTCAGTGAGCCGCCAAAGATGAACAAATTATTGTTCAAATTCCTGAGTTCAGAACTCTGTTCAGGCCTTCCAAGGCCCCCTTTTTTTTTACCACATGTTCATACCCTGCAGGGAAGTTGTAAAAAATGTGCTAGCATGGTTTTTGTAAAGAACCTGGCTTCCTAGGACTTAAACATCAATCCGGGTATTCCAAGGTGTTTTTTTTCCTTGGTAATTATATTTTGTTGAATAAACGACTTGTAATTTTCAAGTTTTCACCACTCCTCCAAAGCTGGAATGGTCGTCTTGATGGTTAGGCCGTAGGAGGTTATTAAAGTTCATGGGTCAATGTATATGAACATGCTAGACATTATTATTGAGTCATATGGACATGTGCTAGGTCCGCCTAGGTTTTATTTTATGTTTTGAGAAAAATATTTTTTCTCGCAAACTTAGACTATTTTTAATAGTTTAACTGGGAAAATTATTAATGTAATAAAAATGTGGTTAGAAGTTGGATTTTTCCATGGACGTGCTCATTTTCTAACTCAAAGCACCCATTGTACACTCAAACACACTTTTCCTAAGTTCTAAGTGATAAATTTATCACTTAATTCAAAAATCTCCTAAAAATAAAAAAGGGATTAAAAAATTAAAAAGTAATTAAATTGGAGAGAATATCCAAAATCCTAAATCAATGGACTCTTGTCTGATTTTATTGAAATCAATTTCTATCGACTTCCTTGAGTCAAGGTAAGTCATCTCCTTGATCAAAGTGTGAGCTTCCATCTTATAGAGGAGGCATCTGCAAGTTCATCTAAGCTTGAGGATTGTGCCTCTCTCTGGGATTTACGAGTTGGTTGAGGTGTCAACTAGCATATGGTTTGGTGAATTGTTAGGTTGAGAGGTGGCACCTACCACTCCTCCTCTGCTCTAGTTCAAACTCAAGCTAACTCCTCTCTTTCTCATGTTGACGCCCCCTCTTTTCCAGTGTAGGTTGCGCCCCCTTGGGCCTGCCTCAGCTATAAATAAAGCTATGCTCTCCCCATTCAAACTAGTTGGAATGTACTGGGAAGAGTTTGCTTGTTGTAATATTTGTTTATATCAGAAATAGAAGAGACTTTGGAGGTCTAGACTGTGTTGTGCCTTGGTGGAGTGAATGCTTTATCTTCCAGCTGTATGGAGGTAATCTGTATTTGAAAATTTTATGCATGCAATGAAATATCTGTAGTTTACTGGAAAGGTTTGTTTCAAATTTGGTAACATAGTTTAGTCATTTTGTTTAATGGTTTAAACTATTGAGAATACATATTTGAAAATTTTGAATAAATGCTTCATTTGTTTATGGATGCCTTTACTTTGATTTATTAAATATGTATGCTCGTATATATGATCGTGTTTGCATAAGTGTGTGATTTGCAGATTGTCGTGACAGGATATATGAAAGATCTTGTTTGATCAATCATCTTTTCATGTTTCTAATACTGTTTGCCGCAGATAAAGAAGTTCTTCGATATACCACATTGAAGCTTCAAGGACACTCTTCTCTCCAAGCTTTCTCCTTGTTTCCTTCTCCCATTTTCTCACCATCATTTCAGCTCTGTTGTTGTAAAAGAAAAACAATTCTATATCTAAAGATAATTTCATATTCAATAAGAAATCTTGAATGCTTTTGTTTTAGATCTAACTAAGTTTTTTGCAAAGTTTCATCATTTCAGAGTTTAGATCTAGGATACTAGCTTTCTTGTTTAAGTCATTTTTCTAGTAAAAACAAGAGGCTTAATTTACAAGTTAGCACTTGATTTATTTTCATATCTAGCAAGTTAGTGCTCCTATTTGTTTTCTATCCTTAAGAGGCAAACAAAGACCCTGAGAAAGCAGCTTTTTAGCTCACTTTCTTAGTCACATTTTAAGCTAGTTTTTACCCTTTTTTTAGTTAGAAATTTTTCTACAAAATTTTTTGTATTTTTTCCAAACACTCATAGAGTGTTTTTGGGCATGTTTAGTTAACATTTTCTTGTTGTTTTTGCAGGTTTTACGAAAAAAGAGGAGGAATCTCTGCCGAAAAATCGAAAATTTGAAGTAAAAGAAGACTAACGAAGTTCCCCTTTCAAAACAATTTCGATTTTTCATGTTGTTGTAAGCCTTTGGATCCCGATTTGAGGACCAAAGTGCATTTTCTTTCTCATCTTTGTCACTGTCAACTTGAAAAGCTTAGGGGGGATTATATTTGGATTTATTTGTAAGTCCATCCTTTTGACTAGTGTAACAACACATGAAGTACTTTTCATTCTACTTTTAATGGAAAAAACGATTTTTTCAATGGACAGAAAATAAAAAATAAAAAGTCAAAAGTCCGAGCTCATGGCTTCAATGTACGTATTTATTCAAGATTGATAAAGTAACATGTGTAACTTCGGCAAGTAAGTATGCAACTATAGGTTTTTAAACCTAAACAGAAGATGAAGAGGACTCGGCTCTACCTGCACCGTCTGTACTGTCTGTCTAGTCTGCAATCGCTCTGAACAGCCTAACCTCGTACTCCTTCTTCCTACTGCGCCCACGTTTTAGCCTCAATTCTTCCAGCGGCTCCATGGTTGCACGTGGGGGAGGGACCAGAGGTCCCTCCTATCCACATCGGGACACGGAAGCTCTGTCTAAGATCCAAGCAGATCAGATCCAAGGCAATCAGGCAAAAAATGACCAGCTGAACACACAAAAAGGTGGATTTGTAAACCCCTCTCGCCCTCAAGCGATATCCATAGCTGTGAATCAATCCCATGCAGATAACGACCCAGTTGGCAAAAAGCAAACTGGCCCAAATCAAGAAGGCACCAGTAAGGAAGCAAATCACAACAAACCAAAAAGCTTGGGGCTCACAGAAGAGCAAGAAAACCCCGAAGTTGCATTAAAAGGAAAAAGGAATGGGAAAACCCGAAGGAACAACACATGCATTTCGATCTCTGAGACCAGGTCAAGGATCGAGCTTCCCCCAAGAAGAATGAACCCGTGAATTCAATTCATGAAGGACCATGAGATTATATGCAAATTCATATGCATCTGGCCCACTAAAAGAGCCCTAATCTATTGGATTAACACCAGGTGGAAGCCCAAAGCTCATTTTGATTTGCAGTTGGGATCCAAAGGTTTCTTCACAGTGATCTTCTCTTATTTGAAGAACAAGGAATCAATCATGGAAGGAGGGCCATACTTCTATAACTCAGCGGGCCTCTTTCTAAGAAATTAGATCGAGAGATACAACCCAGACAGAGAAGATTTCACATGGGCACCGGTCTGGATCAGGTTATACTCTCTACCTCGGGACTATTGGGATGCAAAAACTCTGATTGATATCGACAATACCCTAGGCAATTTTGTCAAAATCTCGAATCAGACGTCAATGAGCAAATACACCTCATATGCAAAAGAGTATGTGTCTACATCCACATCGCCAAAACCCTACCAAATTCAATTTGTCTGGTGCATGAGGATGTGGAATGGATCTAGCAACTTGATTATGAACATGTACCTTCAGATGCAGGAAATGTCATGAGCATGGGCACCTATACAAAGATTGTCCCCTCAATGGGCCATGACAAACTGTTCCGCAAGACGATACTGATAAAAATGGATTTAAGAAAGCTCCAACAAGGAAACGCCCAAAACATAAAACTACGGTGATCAAAGCGACGGAGATCCCAACCAACAACAAATTCGAAGCCTTAAGCTCTCAACAAGATCAAGAAATGGAACCATCTGAGGAAGAGCTCCCTTCCTCAAAAAAGCAACATGATGAGGTCCTTGCTAAATCATCTGCTCCGTCTGATCCAACCATGCAACCTTTCTCAAAAGAAAAAGCCAAGGGAAAGCTTGAAGCCAACCATCCCATCAAATGCTGCAACACAGGACATGACTCCCACCCCCTCCTCCTTGGGGTTGGAAATGCAAATGGATGATGACATGAGCGATGTAGAAATTGGGGGATTAGATCTACAAGCTCTTGAGGAAGCTTGCAAAAAGCAAGCCTTTAGTTCCATATCACCTAAGCAAATCCAACTATTAACAGATGCCCTTCATAGAGCCAATGCGAATTGTGAGTTGGGTATACAGAATGTCCACCCAAAAGATTTGAGGAAAGCCATGAAGGACATGTTATCACATATACATTTTCAGGCAAGCTTCCATGATGCAGCATGCAGACTTGTCTCTTTTTCTATTTTGGGCTACTTTTACATGGGGTGTCAGCATGGATCTCTATAACTTCATTCCACTTGAGAGCCTTGTTATTGATATTTTCCTTGCCAGGACTGAGATTCAGGAGTCCATTGAGATGATTTTGGTAATGATCTAGTTCATTCGAGCAGAGCAGCAAATCAGGAGTTGGTACACACAGTCACAGAGGGGCTTATCAGTTGGAGACAGGTATACATGGTGAGATCAGGTATATTCCCTTGGTTTAGTTTTGCTCTGTGATGTATCTCAGACATATGTGCTCGTCATCTTAGGATGATTATGGTGACCTATGCCTATATGTCTTATATTGCTCTAACCTATGTTATGATTGATCAAGGAATCCAATGTGAAGACTATTGCCCATGCCATGCTCAAACAAAATGTAATCCTTAGTGCTAGGTTGGTTCCATAACATCTGTGCCTGTCCATCCAGTTCATCCACTTTTGCTTTTAGCCCATGACTAAGACTAATGGAGACTTGTGAGATTGAAGACCATTTTCCCCATACTATGTATGATAGACTCCATGTTGCTATGTGTCTTGAGCTATGAAGTATGTGTCTTGGCCAGTGTGGCTGGGTTCACAGGGTTGTTCACTTTAAGTCCTCAAAACAAGTGCTCCACCATAACAATGTTGCTAAACACTAAAGCATCAGGATGCATAAAAGCTATTTCTAAAGGACAGAAAAGTATAAAATATTGAAAAAGGTAGTCAGTGGCCAAGAGGTTGAGCACTCATTCCTTGTATAGTGCAAGGCTCAATTTGCCCTCCATGGGGGCCCCAGGGAGAGGCAAACCCGTCGGGCCTATGGACTGCTCACTGGCAACGGGTCTAGGCCTTAGTCATTTACTGAAAGCCCAAGAGGCTTTCCAGGGCACCTGCTCTTGTAGGCTGGCTATCATCATTTGACTTGTGAAAAATATTGAAGAGGTCAATGGTCAAAGGATGAGCACTCACTCTTTGTATAGTGTTCCGCTCAATGGTCCCCATAGGGCCACAGGGTGAGACTAGTCTAGAAAGACTGGGTCTTTGTCAGTACTGGAGCCAAGAAGGCTTCCAGGGCACCTTCCTTTGAAAGTTGACCTATATTGCAATGAAGTTGCAAAGGAAAACTTGCTAGAGTCTAAGGGAAGCATACCCAAGTACTTCACCCATCTATGAGGCACCTCCATCCCCTATTGCTATCTGTCATACATATGTCGCCTTGGTAGAGTATATTGGCTATCAATCGGATAGATCACCAAGTCAAAGTCAGTCAAAGTCATTTCCCCTTTGCCTTAGCCTTGTTCTTCCATCGTCACCCATCTATAGCACGTTGATTACACTTTGTAAGTATGGCATGAGCAAGCAGATTTCCAGAAGATTCTAAGATCTCTCAGAAGCAAAGGTATATTTTATTATTGTTGGTCACCATGATTATGAATAACTGACTCATGTTGGGTTTTGATATACACCATTGGAGCATGTCTTACCTTGGAATGTGGCAGGATCACACTGTTACAGTATCTCACCTTGATTTTGGGTACTTTGACCTGGTCAACCTAGTTGACCAAGTCAATCACGATTCCCAAGGCAGTGACTCAAAAATACAACATGGTCTATATTTGTTCCAGACATGCCCAATACCAATACTGTGTTATCATTTTTTAAAGTTTGGCCCCGGTTCTCCAGAAAAGTGACTATTATCACTTACTTATTGGCTAGATGATCATTTTTTATTCCAGACAGCAGTATGATTGGTTCTCTTAGAGCAGAGAGCAGAGCAGAGCAGTGTTCCAAGGGGTGTGGGTAGTAACTTATACCATTATTCTACGTCTCCAGAGCAGTCAGTTTGCACCCTGGACGGAGTAATAATGGATTTATCAGCTTCCTGAGATTATACTAGCAAAAAATGAACTAGAAAATCACTGAAAAAGTCGATTTGGCCTCCTGGGTTAAGGAAATGGCATGGAATTTTGGCAGATGATGTTTCTCAGCATCCTAGACAGTCCTCCAATAGTTTTCAGTCAGCAGATGTCCGGATTATTTATCTATGGCTCGGCCAATAAAGAAAGCCCCCCAAGGGGCGCCCCCTCTAATTGGCTATTGATGTACTTCATTGTTATATCTTATATTATGAAGTTGTAAAGGGGCCTAAGGTGAATTAAGCCCCTAGCGACCCCCTCCTATGATGTATCATGTCATATCTTATGTTGTATTGTGACATTTCAATTTAGAGGGGCGTCCTTGAGCAAAGTGCGCCCCCTCTTTTACTTAGTCACTTGATCCATGTATTGATTGATATATTTTGATCTCCACCGTTGATGATGTTATAATCTCAACCGTTGGATGATAAAGTGAGTTAGGGTTTATGTCTCTCTCAAACTATTTAAGAGAGGTGACCTCCCCATTGTAATTCATGAGCTCTGGCACCAGAATTTTAATAAAGATATTTTTGTCTGGGATTATTCTTATGTGTATCTTGTGGATGTTTTGATGATCTGATGATTGGCACTGCTATTCTCCCATACTGAGCTTCATTCGAGATATATCTTGCATTTTTCTTTGCCCACTTTACCTACAGGAAAGCGAGGTGCGCTAGGAGAGAGAGGGCGTTTTTATGGGCCAACTCACCTTCGTCTTGGCTCCAGGGTGTTTGCTTCAGGGAGTATCTTCTTCTTAATGATTTTTTTTTCCCTTTTCATTTCAGTGTTTTGCAGATCTCGTTCGTTTGTCTGATCGGTTGATTTTTTCTGATATGGCAAGTTGAAGGGGGCACTAGGGTGACCGACTGTGGCATAACAACAACAAGATCTTACTTGGGAAAGTTCATTTTGACAGGAAAGTGGCATTCATCATCATTTCTCAATCCATCTACAAGTTCCAAGTACATCTCGCAGGTAAGTTTCTCTTCTTTTATTTTCTGTACATGCATTGCTCATCATTCTATTTCATTAAAACCCTCGTTTCGTAGATACATGGGTTCTAGCTTGCGGGGAGCTATAAAATTAAAAACCCACTTTCGATTTAACATAAAACCCCTAGATTTAAATTTTCGGCTTAATCGGACTCCATTTGCCCATTCAAAGCACTGGCCGACTACTAGGGTAAAAGTGGTCGTTTTCACAAACCACAAACTGGGTATTGTTGGTTTCATTTCCATTTGTCTAATCTTGCACCCAACAACCAATCTAAGTGTCCACCAATCTGAGTGTCCAATTTATTTTATTTCACCATTTTTATTTTACCTATAGGAAAGCGAGGTGCGCTAGGAGAGAAAGGGCATTTTTGTGGGCCAACTCACCTTCGTCTTGGCTCCGGGGTGTTTGGTTCAGGGAGTATCTTCTTCTTAATGATTTTTTTTCCCTTTTCATTTCAGTATTTTGCAGATCTCGTTCGTTTGTCTGATCAGTTGATTTTTTCTGATATGGCAAGTTGAGGGGGGCACTAGGGTGACTGACTGTGGCATAACAACAACAAGATCTTACTTGGGAAAGTTCATTTTGACAGGAAAGCGGCATTCATCATCATTTCTCAATCCATCTACAAGTTCCAGGTATGCCTCGCAGGTAAGTTTCTCTTCTTTTATTTTCTGTACATGCATTGCTCATCATTCTATTTCATTAAAACCCCCGTTTCGTAGATCCATAGGTTCTAGCTTGCGGCGAGCTATAAAATTAAAAACCCACTTTCGATTTAACATAAAACCCCTAGATTTAAATTTTCAGCTTAATCGGACTCCATTTGCCCATTCAAAGCACTGGCCGACTACTAGGGGAAAAGTGGTCATTTTCACAAACCACAAACTGGGTATTGTTGGTTTCATTTCCATTTGTCTAATCTTGCACCCAACAACCAATCTGAGTGTCCAATTTATTTTATTTCACCATTTTTTCCCTAGATCCCAATTTTCCTGCATAAACCCTAGGGCAAAATTGGGGCTTTTCACCTGGATGCTCTGAATCTCTTGGTTTTCGTTTTAAACTCTAACCAAGTTTCCCTTGCCCATATGTTCAGTATCCTTAATTTTAGGGTTTCTTGGTCATAAGGACGCCCCCTGGGCTTAGTGTTTCATTGGGTCCGAAGTGTCGGCATCCTCGACTAGTGTGACATCTGAGTTTTTTCAGAAGTCCTGGATATCGTAGGTCACGACTTTAGTTGCCTTTCCTCTACCCTCCTGAATAGGATCATCTCACGGGGCATCTACAAGACTCGTGATAACAAGACATTAAGAAACGAGGAAGGAAATCAAATCTGCAAAGGCTAAAAACTCTAAGAACCAAGCTGGTTGAGTCTGGGAAATATACTCAGCTTCCGGAATTCTTCCAACCCAACCTATAGTTTCCTAATGAAACTGATCTCCTGGAATATCAGAGGCATCAACAGCCCCTCCAAACATAGAATGCTACGCCAAAGAATTCTCCAAGACAAACCGATCGTTCTCTTTGTACAGGAAACCAAATGTGCTGGTACTCATCTGGAAACTCTTATGAAAAGGATTTGGAAAGGATGTAGCGTTATTGTTGTGGATGTTGAGGGCGCTTCAGGAGGCTTGGCAATTATCTGGAACCCCTAGAAATCACCATTCAGGACTCCTTGGCAACTAAAAGCACCATTTCAACCTCCTATCATCTGACGAGAACAAGTTGTAGGGGGCAGCTGATGAATGTTTATGGTCCTCAAACACCGGAGTCAAAAGATGGCATGCTAGACTATCTACATAGGATTCTGCAAACCAACACCTCCCATTCTTGGATCATAGGAGGTGACCTCAATTTGATCACCTCTCTAAGGGAGAAAAAAGGAGATCGACGCATCCTCTCGCAAGAGGACCTGAGACTTAAAGATTTAATGGAGAATTGCAATCTGGTGGATCTCAAAACCCCCAATGGTCTTTTCACTTGGAACAATAGGAGGGGGGCCTGAAGCAAATTTCCTCCAGGCTGGACATAGGTTTTTAGTCTTTGATAACATTGTAACTTCAGTAGGATCGATCAAAGGCACTATTCTACCATCGGCTGGTTCTGACCATTGGCCCATCTGTCTCGTCTAGCACAACGATGACACTTCATCAAAACATCCTTTCAGGTTTGAAAAATTTTGGCCCACTCATCATGATTTTTTAAACACTTTGCAAAATTGGTGGTCTGACCTGCGGGTCATTGGAAGATCTAAAATGTATATCTTTCAACAAAAACTCAAACTTCTCAAGGCCCATCTGAAGAAATGGAACAGGGACACCTTTGGAAACATCTTTCACACTAAATCCCACCTGGAAAAAGAATTGGAGGAAGTGCAACAGAACTGTACCACTGGAGGAAGGACCAAGGACAAGAATCGCCGTGAAATCTTACTCTCTGCCCAGCTTGAGGAGAAATGCAAGCAGGAGGAAATTCTCTGGAAACAAAAGTCCAGAGTGTCATGGATGAAAGAGGGTGAAAGAAATACTACATTCTTCCACAGATCCACCATCCAACATCGAATGCACAACAGGATTGCCAGGCTCAAGTCAGAGACAGGAGAGCAAATTGAAACCAGGGAAGATATGGAGAAGGAACTCACCACCTTCTACAAAAATCTCCTCTCTGAGCCGGACAACCACAGATCGAAGGCAATTTCCAAAGTACTGGAGATGATCCCCTCTCTAATCACAGAGGATCACAACAAAGCGCTACTACGACCCATTGAAGAAAAGGAAGTCGAAGATGCAATCACTCAAATGCAAAAGGATAAAGCTCTAGGCCCGAATGGCTCTACGGTCAATTTCTTTCACTTCTGTTGGTGCTTCCTAAAAATGGAGATCTATGACATTGTGGAAGAATCACGTCAAAAGAATTAAGTCTTACCTGCCCTCAATGTTACCTTCCTCACCTTAATTCTCAAAGAAGAAAATGCCACCACGCCAAGGAAGTTTCGCCCCATTGCTCTATGCAATGTCATCTACAAACTCATTTCCAAGGTTATCGCCAATTGCCTTAAACCCCCACTCCTACTTCTCATCTCCCCTGAGCGAACCGATTATGTTGAAGAAAGACAAATTCTAGATGGGATCATCCTTGCCCACGTGTAATTCGATCTCTCAAAACTCTCAAAAAGCCTAGTATTCTCCTCAAACTCGACCTCTCAAAGGCCTTTGACAAATTAAACTGGCAGTACATAGAACAAATCCTTCTTGCTTTTGGCTTCTATCACTCTTGGACCAGATGGGTTCTTTCTCTCATTTCCACCCCCCTCTTCTCCATTATGATCAATGGCTCCCCCTCCACCCCGTTCACCTCCTCCAAAGGAATTAGACAAGGGGATCCTCTTTCCCCCTTACTTTTCATTACGATGGCAAAAGGTCATGGTAGAATGTTAAAACAAAATATTGCCAAGGGTACTTTAAGAGGCCTATCTATTCATGACAACCCTCCAATCTCTCACCAGCAATTTGTTGACGACAATCTCCTCATGGGGCACCCCTCTGTTCAAGAATCCCTCTCTATTCATGAAACCCTTGAAATCTTTTCCAAAGCCTCTGGCACCACCATCAATAAGGATAAATCCCATATCTACTTCTTCAATATGCCTATCATCACTCAAAGAAATATTTCAAGAATTTTGGGTTTTACCATCTCCACTTTACCCTCTAAGAATCTTGGGGCTCCTCTAATCTCTTCTGCCCTCAAGCACTCCTCTTGGAGAGATCTTCTGGACAAACTGGTTAGCAAACTTTCATCTTGGACCTATCGCTCTGTTAATCTAGCTGGCAGGCTCATCCTGGTAAAAGTTGTTCTCCAATCCATGTTGCTTTATCTCTTATATGCTATTGTTGCTCCCCAATGGGTTTTAAAAGCTATCTGAACCCTTCAGCGCACCTTTCTCTGGGGAGGGGACAAAAACCATCCTAAATGGGCCTTGGTACAATGGGACAAGGCATGCCTTCCTAATTCCCTTGGAGGTCTTAGGCTCAGGGATCCTGGGATTAGCAATAAAATTCTGAGTGTAAAGCTTTGGTGGAATTGGGTCTCTTGCAACTCCAAACCATGGGCTCAACTCTAGAATCTTAACTATGTTGAAGGATGGTACACACAGAAACTTATAAGGTACTCCCTCAATCCTAAGGGCTCTCTAATTTGGAATTCTGCCAACCAACAGAGAGACATAATCCAGAAACACGGTTTTTGGGAGTTAAGGGACAGATCCACTGCACACTTCTAGACCAACTCCTAGCAACAGCTTCCTAGTCTTTCCAGCATTTTTCAAAATCATGAGATGCAACTGGTCTTTCAAAACAATAATCATACATTTGTTTCTGATTTCTGGCTCTCCAATCCCTCCTCTAGCTTCTACACTTGGAAAGATCTGCACAGATGGCCGATGCAAATTGCTATGGACAACTTTCGCCCGATCATGGAGGAGCTAAAGAATCGCAAAATCAAGCATGCTACTGGTACTAACATCCTCAGATGGGGGCATGAACCTAAAGGCACTTTCAACACGAAGGAAGGCTATCACCTCTTAGTCCACAATGGGGACAATCCTTAGGATTCCAATTGGAACAAAATCTGGAGCCTCAAAACTTGGCCAAAGATCCACACCTTCCTCTGGCTCTTAAGGCATAAAAGAACCCTGACGTGGGACAATATAAAGAAAAGAGGTTTTAACGGACCATCTGTCATGTGCTACAAACAGGAGGAAACTAAAGATCATCTTTTTTATCTTTTTCGTTTGGCCAACTTGCTCTGGGACAAAGTATCAATTTTGTATCACAGAGAACCCGTGGAAATATAGTCAACACTCTGGACAACTAAACTAATCACTCTTTTCAAAACCCCCTCCTCAACCTACTCTGGCAGCTCATCCCTAGCTTTCTTCTCTGGGAAATCTGGAGAGAAAGAAATCATCGCATTTTCAATACCCACTCCCGCCCACCAGACTTGATCTAGAACACCTTAAATCAGCATCTTCTAGAAACCCTCTCACTTCATCCTTGTACGAAGGACGATCTTATTTTTGACCCTGTTAAATCCACCATTCTAAAAGACCAAGATTGCAATCAAACCCTTCTGAATACCATGTCTCTCCGTGAACGCTTATCCTCCTGTAGCCCTGATACTTCAACCCCACCCCTGACAGGTTTCTTCAAATGCAATTTTGATGGGACCTCCAAGAACAACCCCAACCTAGCTAGGTTTAGTGGAGTTTTCAGAGATCCGAGGGGCCGGATGAAGAGAATATTTTATGGATCCATGGGAATCAACAGCAACAACGCAGCTGAGATTATGGCTCTTATCTCTAGGATACAGATAACCAAATGTTGGAATCTCTTCCCATTAATCCTGGAAGGAGATTCGAAGCTTATCATCTCTTTGGCCACCAGAATTCAAAACAGTACTCCTGCATCCAAATTGGCTCCAAGTTGGAGACTAGATCTCCTCCTCCAACTTCTCATCAAGGAACTCAAGAATCCAGCCTCGATCATCTTCCAACATGTAAGGCGCAAAGCCAACAATATAGCAGACAGAATAGCTAATGAGGGGGTGCTCTCACAGTCTCATTTCTATGATATAGATAGCTACTCCACTATGTCCCTTGATCTCTAGTCGAATTGTCTAAATATTGCGGCTGAGGATATGACCACCCCAAATGCGGGTGCCCCGAGGCATTGCGACGTGGAGGGAAGCAGGACTCGGCTTTAATGGCTACCTACCGTAACTGTCACCATCTCCCTTATAACCATGCATACCTCCCATTCGGAAAGGCATTCCAGCCTGCACATCACCCGCTCTGTACATCAAATCACTTCACACAGACCACGGCTTATTTGGGTTCTTTCACGAAGCAAGGAAATTTAATGGTTGTCGTCGTTAGCATTGGCCTCCTGGTCACCCTACTCGATGGCTTCGCATGGATTTTGCTCTAGTAGTAGGCTATTTCTTGTCGTTTTTTTGGTCGCTCCATCATTATTTGGACTTCCAACCCTGGAGAAATTCAAGGAAAAAGGAACACCAACCAAAGAATCCACTGACAAACAATGTCGATCAGACTTGGAGCCACTCCTTGTAGAGGTAGCAGCTCCAGGGGAGCAAGAAGTAAGCCGACATTACGACATTCCATCTCCGCGGGATATGGAGCCCATATTTCCCTCAGCATGTGCAGGGCGGTGGATGACTAGGAAGCCGAAGTTGTAGCTCGTCGCCGCTCCACGCAACCTCTACGACAACGATTCTCCCATTATTGGCGAATGAAGAATGTTCTTGCACAGCCGCTCTAGGAACGTGACCGCGCTCCCTCTCCATCGACCTCCACTGATTCTGACAGCTCCACTGCTCAAGAAACTTACTCGACCACACCAAGCCTGAATCAGCAGGACCCTGCATAGGGCACGCATCAAAGCTAAGACATCAAGCACACCAGATGCATAGTTGAAGCTTCAATCGACGTGGCGGCAAAGGAGCAGAAAGATGATGTGGGCATGCAGACTGACAACCAACCAACAAAAACAAATGTCGGCTCCTCCTCCCGCCACGATGCCGCACCAGGACCCTGAACCTGCTCTCTCAAGGGATGAAGATTACTACTTCAAGCCGTGCCCGATTGTTGAGGAACCATGGCAAAAGCCGTAAGGCCTAAGGACTTTATTTTCTCTTATGTGTTCGTTTCATTCTCTGTTAGCTTGTCAATTTACGAAACAGCTCTGTTAAGTTTTGACAGTAGAAACTCGGTTTCCCACACAAGGGCAAGTTCTGGACAAATGTAATAATTTCTAGTTTATGCCCTGGCAAGTCTTGGACAAGTGTCACAAAAACTCTGTTTGTACTATTTTTGTGTGTTAATATAATATTTTGCTACTTACAAAAAAAAAACATGTGTGACTTCAAAGTTCATTCAAATTTCAAATGAGGAAGGGAACAATCATCACAAATTTGTTTGAAAAGATTACTTTGTTTTTATGTGTCCACTCTTTATCTTGTCTTGTTCTGTAAAATCGTTCTTGCTTGTGTTATTCAACTTTATATTTATTTATATGAAAAAGCATATGTGATGCAGATTGCAATGTGGTCATTGCCCTGTGATGGCAAGTTATGATTCACTAATAGTATGAGTTATCATTCGCTTGCTTTATTCTAGTCCTCTTATATTAAAATTTAAACTTTTCAAATTTGTAAATATATTTAAGCATTTAGTTAACTTTACCATATCCCCGGATGCGGGTGCTAGTCAAGTCCACATGGACACAGGGGAGGTTGACAGGGCCATCCCCCCCTCGTGTGACCTCACCATCTACCTATTCAATGCGGGCCTTCAATTCGAAGGGGGACGTGGCCGCATTCAAGCATGCAGACAGGACCGGGCCGTCACTGCATCGCTTGGTCGCCATAACTCACCAGCCTGGGCCAAAGCGCCATTCATTATGCTCGACATGGAGGTTTGGGCTGATGCATTTGCACTTGCAGCTCCCGCTTCACCACCTTGCTCTGCTCTCAGTCATCGTTCTCCTCTAGTCTAGTTTGCTCTGTATCTTAGCCTTTCTACCATGCCCAAGAGACAACGAGGTGTCCCCCGTAGAGGCCGTCAGGATCATGGAGCTCAGGCGGTTCGCCATACCCCGCTCTCGGCTCAAGCCAGCGAAAATGACTTTGGCCTGGAAATTCCTGAAGAATTGCGGCAGATTGTCAACGACTGGGAGGACGAATTGTCTGGGGATTTCAACGCGACCGGAAGAACCTTGGAGAGGAGACAAAATTACTGGATTTTCAAGAATTTGCTCATCAGACTGGTCCTTCGTTTCAATCCTTTGGTTCCTCCCCCTTCTAAGCCTCCAGCTCGAATCCCGCCATTGTTTCCCCCAGAAGCTTCACCTGCACCGTCTGCCCCTCCAAGCTCCTCTGTTGCCCCGGCCACCTCTCTTGTCCCTCCTTCCTCTTCCATTCCCCCACCTCAACGCCGACCCTCCACCCTCTCAGCAAGCAAGTTCTCGTCCAACCCTATCGTGACAAAAAAGACTGTTCCGCTCCCCACCAAGCAACCTCCTGCAGGTACAATGGACGAAGACAATCCCACCAGTGACGAGGAGATGGCTACATCCAGCGACAATTCAGAGGCCAAGCCAGGCGAGCCTACACAGCCAGCTTCACCAGGATACAACTGCCCCATCGTGGAAGAACCATATTACAAACCTTGAACAGGTTTTGCCGTGGGTATGCGTAGCTCTGCATGCCACCTCCAGGTTTTTTGAACGGGTTTCATCACGGCTACGTGTCGTTCTGCATGACATTATCAAGTTTTTTAAATTTTCACACTATCAACTTGTCTGCTCATAGTTTGGTTTCTCCAAGAACAAGGGAGGGTTTTGTTTATGTTCGTCTAGGTGGCCTGTTTTCCCTCCTGGTGGGAGGGTCCTGGTTTTGCAGACCTGTTTTCCCACCTGGAGGAAGGGCCCAGTCTCATTTTGAACTGCTATGTCTGCTCATCATGAGCAGGTCTGCTTCCTTGCTTTGTAAACTCCTATGTATCACTATTTTCTTTTTTTAATAGAATAGCTCTCAACTTACCAAAAAAAAAAAACTTCACCATATCCATAATATGTTGAATATCCACAGAATTTCAATCTTCATGCCAATTTCCATACACCAAAGGTCAATATGGCCAAATCATGCTACTATGGTTTGACAAATGAGCTTGTACAATTCAAAAGGGTTCTGCAGAGGCACATTCAACTTTTTGGAGGCGACTCAGAGAATTCCCCGGGTAATAAGGACGTGCAAAATCTCTTTTCAGGGGCCTATCAACCAACGGATACTGCTACACATGTTAAAACCTGGCCACCTAAGAAGTAGAGATTTGTGTTTGAGTTACAAGTCTCCCAACTGGAAATCAAACGAACTAAAACACTAAAAAAAATTTAGTATTCTGTAAAACAAAATAATCCATATCCAGCAAACAAATTTTGGGGCCACATAGTTGAAAAGGTAACCATGGTAAGCTCATACAAGATAGCTGGTAGAAGGGATAACGATGGCAAATCCATCGAAGACAGAATCAACAACGTTATTAAGACCTCAGTTCATAATATGGGCAAAAAGGCGACCCTGGTAAAACTGACACTGGTATTACCTAAACGCATATGATCTTTGTTTGTAATAATTAATGAAGGGGAAATCAGAAAAACAACAGAAAACAAATGAGGGAGACTAATCTCCATCATACTCAATCCAAAAACTCCGAGCTAAAAACGCTCTAAGTTTGAAACGGAATCCTTCCATAACCCACAAATTCAGTAATCAATTAATGAGGCTGTTTGAACCCACCTGAAAACCGATAAAAACTCGCACACCCAACCAAATAAATCCATTGCAAATCCAAGTCAAAGAAACACGCATCAACATACCTGTAATGGAGGGGGCTCTTGGACCTTGACTGCAACTTGCTCGCTGCTAGAAGTAGATACAGCAGAAGCCATGATTGTGCGAACCCAAGGTTTGTTCAGTTTGAAGATGTTTGGCTTTTGCTTGAGGCCGTCAAAGAATGACAAAGCCGGAGAGGTAATAGCTTCTCTAAGTTCAATCCCCCTGGTCTGTTCAATCCCCCTGGTCTGCATCGGTCCAAATCTGAATGCTTTTGAAAAGACCTTTGGGAAGATGGTCATGGAATACTAGGAATATTAAGGCGTGGAGTTTGGTTTGGTGATGGACTTAGACCAAGGCGCGGTCTTCGATCCAAACATACATTATAATCTTGACCACATGCCATGAGCCGCACATTTTCATGGGTTACTGCTTCACTTTTAAGAGGTTTTGTTAGATGTTTTTGGATGGCGTTTTACCAAATGTTCAGTCGATGTTGGTTTGGTTTTTGGTTTTCTTCTAAAACGGAAAAGGCTTCCATTAATTTGGTCATCTGAAATAATCAGTGGTGGTTGGTCATCTGAAATAATCAGTGGTGGCTGGTAAGAGATGGAGTTTTATTTTTCCAGCATACTTTTAAGTAGATTTTTATTATTGCAACATAAAGAATTTGGTGTTGCTTCTTTATTTAAAAATATTTATTATATTTATATGTAAAAAATAATATGTTATTAAAATATCATAAATTCTAAATCTATAAATAAAATGTTTTAATTAATTATTATATTTATTTGTAAAACTTAATATGTTATTAAAATATTAAAAAATTCAAATCTATAAATAAAATGTTTTTAAACTTTAATAAAATAAAAATAGTATATATTTTTTAATGTAAATACTTTAACTATCTATTTTTCAAATTATTCTTGAAAATATTAAATATTCAAAATAATAGTGTAAGATTTAAAGAAGTTTTTCTTCACTTTAAATTAAAAATGGATGACTTTTCACATCTACCTTTATTTAAATTATTAATTAATAAAAAGATTTTGGATAATTATTCACATCATTTAAAGTATTAATTAATAAAAAATAAATAAGAAGTTTTTCTTTCCTTTAACTTAAAAACGGATGACTTTTAACATTCACCTGTATTTAAATTATTAATTAATAAAAAGATTATTGTAAATGAATGAAGATATTAATTAATGAAATTTAAATTATTTATTAATAAAAAGATTTTGTAAGTGATTAAAGTTTTTTTTCACATAAAATAAATCATAATCTTCTATTATATATTATAAAAGATTACATTCCTCACATGTTTCATGATGATACATAATGCATCTCAAAAAGAGTGTTCATTATCAGTTTCTATCTCTTTCTTAGATTATCCTTCTATCAAGAAGTAACTCATTTTATCACTTTTCACCTACATCCATACATATTTGCTTTTATTTTTCCCAAATATATCAAAAAATTTCATAATCTTTCATCATAGTTACCATAAAGGATTCTTCACATTCTATATTCATCATCTTGAATGGGCATATCGAGAAAATCAGAAAACATTTCAATGTCTTGAAAGTTGTAGAGCCCAATAAGCCTTATATCAATGCCTTTGATTGCTACTTCCATTTTCAGAAACTAGACCCGTTATGATAGCAAGATTACTGCTTAAGGGTCGTGTAATAATATCCAATCTTTGCTTGCTTTTTTAAAAAGTCTGATATGTCTCTTTTAACACATAATTTTTATATCCCCGGATGTGGGTGCCAGCGAGACAAACCGACGGCGCGTAGCGCCTCGGTTTGTGAGCCCTACGCGTGGCACCTCGCATGCAGAGTGGACGTCAAATAACACCACCACTCCGGTTCCAGAACCTCTTTCTCGCGTGTGGAAGGGAAAGGTCGTCACTTCCGGGCTCTTGACATAGGTTGGCGCCTCACTATCCTCCTCTTATGCATTCATGGCGGAACAAATGAGTTTAATGCAAGCTGGTACAAGGTGCATTCAAGCTGAAATAGATGAGTTTAATGGTGGACAGGGTGGCAAAATGAAGCGAATCACCATGGAATTTAGTGGCATTGTCTTTGGTGGTTTTGATAATTCTCTGTCTCGGATAGTTGGCTTCTCTGAGCGAATTGAAGCCCGGTCTCAGCTTAAGGGTGGTGTTGGTAGTGGGTGTGCTCTTCTGATACTTCTTGCAATCCTCCACTAGTTTGTCAGTTCTCAAGGCAACGGTTTCATTACAGGTTTTCGTAGTTTGGGAAGCACCCACCATCTTAATCCTTCTTTGCGTAGCATTCGACCCCTCCTGCAACTCCCAGGCAATCGGCTGACAACCTTATCCAGGCAAAGAGGAATGCCACGTCACGCCAGCACGAGTAGAGGGAAATCCCAAATAGGGCTCATTCTATAAGTGGAAGATGGTTACAAAATTCAAATCTCCAAGTCGGTCTACGTCCTCATAGATGATTGGGAAGGAAGGGTGTTGAGCCAGCGTCTCGCAAGCAAGTAGGGAGGGAGCCAAATCAACAAATATTGGCTTTTCAAAAATATGCTGGTTGGAGGCGCGTGACACAGTTCTTGTGGTGAAAGCAAAGATGATGGAAATGGATGCTCAGCTCACCAGTCTGGACAACACCTTCGCCTGGAATTGCATGGAGGGAAAGGCTGGGCAGGATGGCCACATGGACGGTGGTAGTGGAAGCACAATAGGGGGAAGGTCTCGGGATGCCAGCTCAGTTTTGGGACCTCAGTTGGCTCAAGTTCCTCCTTTCCCCATTCCCACCACCATTGAACCTCTGTTCAAATGGGTGAGGGAAAAAGACAGCATGAGCACTGAACTACCATAGATAGCTCTAGAGACCACTGCCAACACCACCATCATTTTGCAGAAGGAAGGATGGGGCTGGCCCATCCTCGAGGAAACCCCCCCCCTCTTGAATCATGCACAGAACGTCTTCAGAAACGGACTGTCGTTTCAGGTTTTTTTGTTATGATTGTCTAGTTTGGTTATCTCTTTGTTTAATTTTGAGAAAGAACTCTGTAATTATGTTGCATTCCAGTTACTTCAACTGCCTTCAACTTTTGAATAGTATTTGTAATAGCTTTCTCAGACGGCCCTCCATTTTTTAGAGGATTGGGTGGTGGTTTCACCATTTGAGACCTCCTCTGGCTAAGGCAATTTTTGTATATTTTGTTCTCATAGATTAATAGAATTTGTCAGCTTTACAAAAATTATAAAAAAAAACATATAAGTTTTATATTCAGAGATGTGCCATGTTCCTTCCTGCATAAGAGCTCCTACTTTTGCTAAATCATTTGCCAGAACGTTTATTTCCCTATAGATGTGCTTAGTTTCCATATTTTCCATTTCTCTATTAACCTATGAACCTCATCCAACATAGGAATCAATTGTATATTATGAATCCTATTATGCCTTGTAATCAACTTTATGATAATTTGTGAATTGCCATAGATATGAATCTTCTTTTTTTTTGTTCATAAGCCAATCTTAGAAGTAATTTGATAGCACTAAGCTCCGCAACAAATTGTGTACCTTCTCCAAGGCTAGCTTTAAACGTGTACTAATGATTTTCAATTATATAAATACATCCCCCAACACCACAAGATCTCAGACACCCCATTGTTGCTCCGTCAATGTAACCCCATGGAAACGATCGATCTATAGCTTCCTCTTCTACCATTCTAGTTTTGATTTTTATATTATCTTGTGGAAAATGTTTCATAGTCCCCAAACTTTGATATGCACTATTGATAAGCAGAATGAATTTATCCTCAAAACGATAGAAGTTTCGAGCGATCCAAATATTCCATGACACAATCAAAGGAAGAGATGTGTAATCCTTTAAATCCTACTTTGTGCACTAGTTCTTTAAACAACTCTCCACAGATTCTCCTTCCCATGGATTTTTCAACTCAAGTTTACTTCTATTTCATTCCATACGTTTTTGGTATAATTGTATTCCATCACCATATGATAGTTTGATTCTTCAAACTCTTGACACAAATAACATCCTCTTGGACATTTTCTTCCCTTCCCTCTAAGAACATCCAAGGTTAATGCTTTATTTGAGAGTAAAACCCACATGAAAATCTTAGTCTTCAAAGGACATTTGGATTTCCATACTGCCTTCCACCACCAGACCCATTCAGTTTCTTCCTTATCCTTAATCAATTGATTATAACCATCTTTGGGTGAGTAAATTCCAAATTTTGAAAAAACCCATACTAACTCATCATCATTCCCATTTAATCTTGTATTAATAACTTTCAGTGATGCAATATAAGCATTTCATATATTTCCATAATTATTTTCCACAAGACCAACATCTTCCGCTTTAAGCCATCCCTGACCCATTAAAGTGGTGTTCCTTGGATCTGCTATATTATATATATATATATATATATCCTTGACCATTTAACATATCTATAATATGAGTAGTCAAATTATGTCTCCATTTGCATCCCACCCAAGGATCGATACATATACGAACAACGGAGCCTTTTCTGACCTTCCAAGCTAATCCAGAACCAATCAAATCAAATGACTGTAACATTACTTTCCAACATATTGAATAATTCCTACGACCTTTTTGCAGTGCTTCTGATCCAATCCAATAAAGACGAGGGATGAATATACTTTATAATTATCAAGACCCATAAGTCAGTCCCATGAATAATATTCAATACCCTTTTTGCAGCCATAATTTTTTAGAAAATAGCAGGAATTTGCAATCCCCACCCCCCGTTACTCTTTGGGAGAGCCAATTTTTTCCAAGAGATCCAGGTTAAACCTTGATGGTCTTGTCTAGCAGTCCATAAATAGTTGAAGCACAACTTCCCTGTTTTCTCAATAATACCTAAAGGAATCCAAAATTGCATCCAATAGACAGGTATAACTTCTAACATAGATTTTATTAGAACCAACTTCCATCCTTTTGACAGTCGTCTATGACTCCAGTTTTTTATCATGTTCTCCCATTTGGCCACTAGCAAATCCCAGTCCTTTAAGACATAACTGCAAGGTTTTAATCTAAACCCTAAGTACTTCAATCCCCCCTCAATATCACCTATGGAAAAGGGAAAGACATTTATGATAAAGTTCTCTTCATGCGCATCCAGTAGATCCTTATTGGTTCCATTAGTAATCAATATTACATCGTCAATGAAAATCACATGAGTCGACCTGATCATATTCCCAAAAGAGAGCCCCGATATCTCTCCATGATCACGAGCAACTATAATAGCCCTGTCGAGTCCTTCAACTACAAAAAGGAACAATATCGGTGTTAAATGACATCCTTGGCATATGCCTCGACTAGGTCGAAAAAATGTTGCAGTTGATCCCTTGATGAGGATAGAAAAAGAGACAGAGGAAGGGTCCCCATCACCCAAGAAATAAAGGGCACATTGAACCCCATTTGAGACATGATAATCCTTCAATAAGTCCAGTTAACCCTGACTTAAGCCTTAGACAAGCCTATTTTTATCACCACAACTTTTAGCCTCTTATTCTGATAGTATGCATTCCTTCCTAGACTGCCCCCACAACTTCATGTATTTGACGCCCATGTAGAAACCCGAATTGTTCTCCATACATATAATGACTTAAAACCTTCTTAATATTGGTAGAGATAACCTTCCCTACGATCTTGTAGATGTTATTGCACAACAAGATAGGCCTAAAATCCTTTAAAACATTCGGAGAATCCATTTTTGGGATTAAGACTATAAAGCTCGAGTTGAACACTGCAGGTGTTTTACCCCTCGATTTGGATTCTTCAATAACTAGTAATGGTTCATGTGCTATTACATTAAACAACCCCATATAAAATTCCATGGGAAGCACATCCTTGCCAAGGTTTTTATCTTTTTTACAAAAAGCCATGATCGCTTGTAATTCATTCAGGATCACCTCTGCCATTAGCTATTCACTTTCTTCAGTTATGGCGGAGGACAAAAAGTTATGTGTTATCGTCATGACATCAAGTAATGTTAGGTTTTTGTCTTCCTTAAACAGGTTCTCAAAATGATGTATGCCTGCTTCAGCTATATCTTCAAAACCTTCAACCTCAATTCCATAGTCATCAGTAATCTTCCAAATTGAGTTTTCATTTTGCCTGTAATTAACATACTTATGAAAAGAGTTTGTATTCTCATCACCACAGGTAAGCCATAAAGCACAATTTTTTTTTGTCTTGCCTCATTTTTCCGTTCCAGTAATATCTTCCTTCTGTGTGCTTCAAGTGTTAACAAGACCTCTTTGGTCTCTTCATAAAAGAACCCAAAACCTAATTGATTAACTTTTTCCACCAACAAGTTTTCTATTGTCTTTATATCTCTATCATCTTGTTATTTTTTCTTAATAGACCATTGAATAGATACTTCCTGAATCTTCTTTAGGTTCCCTGCAAAATGATCAAAAGGAGATATCTGGGAGTTTTCCTCGTAAACATTCCAAGTTTCCTTCAAAAGAGTAACAAAACTCTCATCCTTTAACCAATTAGCATTTAACTTGAACAGACAAGGTGGTTTCTTATCCCCTTTTTTAACTTGAAGCATTACTAGATAGTGATCGAAGTCTCCTCCTTGGCCCATCTATTGACAAAATATGAAATGCTTCTCCATCATATCTTCAAAGACAAGGATTATGTCCAAACTTTTACCTATTTTGGTGTTCCCCGCCCTTATGTTGGTCCAAGTTGAGAACAATTTTGAAGTTTCGATGTCCAACATTCCATGTTCTTCCATCTTCTTTACAAAAAATCGGATAGGTTATCTACTCGAGCCTATGGCCCCCATATCTCAACCTTACCCATGGAAAACTTTAAGTCCCCACCTAGTATAAGGTTCTCATTTTCTATACATCCCTTGGATAACAAAATTTCCCAAAAAGTTTCTCTATCTTCGTACGGTCCATAAATATTAACAAACCATACATCCATCTCTAATTCAGTTGAGCATAAAGAGATGTCTACTTCAGAACTGATCGTTCATACATTATTAAAAAGAAAATTGTTGACCTTCCAACCAAGCATCAAACCACCCGACTTTCCTTTTGCATCCACATACACAATCTTCCATCCGCTCATGATCTCTAGATCCTTGACAATGTATTATCCTTCAAACGTACTCTCATGTACAAATAATATATCTTGCTTCCGAACATCTACCAATCTACTTAGAGCTAGGTTTTTGGCTAAGCCATCCAAACCCCAACAATTTATAGACAATACCAACATTAAGTAACTTTCGTGGGGGCTTCCAATGCTCTAAGCGCCCCAGAAATTCGGTCCTTATCCATAACAGTCCCCTCATTTCCAATCTTTAACTTCAAAAGGCATGTACAATATATGTCCACTCCCAAAGCATTTCCAAAATTTATAGGACTCCCATCACCCACTTTTTTTTTAGAAGATGAATCCTTAGTACAAGATCTCAGGAAATATCCTTCAGGTTTTGTTATCCCTAAAGGAGTTTCAAGACCAGAGCATCCCCTACTAAATTTCTTAAGGGAAGGTAAATCTTTCATAGGCCTCACCTTATCTATCCCTCGGACAAAAGGAAAATCCATGGAATCCCCCATATCTTGACATAAAAAACCAAACCCCTTCTCAACGTAATAATCAGGGAAAAAACAAAGTGATTTTAAAGATTTTGTACTCATACGAGTAAGCATCGCTTCCAGATTCGATAGTTGATCAGCAAGGCTATTTCCCAACCGCTATGTCTCTGCATCATGATTATACTTATTCACCCCCAATTATGCTTCGTCCAAATACTAGACACCCAGCCTAGTTTGAAGCATTATGCTCCTCATGTATTCCTATAGATCCTTCATCGAACTCATAGCCTGCTAGAAACGTGTACGTGCCTAAATCCAGACCCAACTTTAACTTATTTCATATGTCATTTTTTGTTGGGGTTCTCAATAGGTTTTGTAGTAGCAACATCGTAACAAACATCATAAATAGAACTTTCTAAACTTTAAGTGATTGAAGTTATTAATTAATGAAACGTTTTTTTTAAGTGATTGAAGTTATTAATTAATGAAAGGTTTTTTTAAGTGATTGAAGTAATTAGTGCAATTGGTAGGATTATTTTGAGTATTTTACAAGTGATTAAAATAATTAATAATTAAAAACTTTTATTATAGTTAAACCTTTCAAATCTTCATTTAAAATGTTTTTAAATTATAAATAATTAAAATGTCTATGTAAGGGATTGAAGCAATAAGAATTTATTCTTTTATTTTTAATTTTTTAAATGTACTTGAATATTTTTAAAAGTATAAGTAAACATAAGTAATTAGAGTAGTTAAGCAATTTCATAAGTAATTGAAGTAGGTGATTGGATAACTAATAATGGAGTGAGCTAAACTTTAGATTATTTACACCTTCTTCGACAGTTTTTGTCGAAGTTGCAAAGATGGATTCAACGACCTTGATTACCCTTAGGGCACCTCGATTATACAATTCCAGCAACCCAAAACTACCTGTTACCACCTAAGTTGTACTTAGTGGTTTTTATCAAGTGAGCCTGGTGAACCAGACAG
>LPNX010896399.1:615645-643977 GCA_001517045.1 Pseudotsuga menziesii | reverse complement strand
TGTTTTTCAATTTTTCAATTTTTTAGTTTTTTCAGTGTTTTTTATTAAAATTAAATTTTTCCAAAACTTAGGCTATTTTTTAATAGTTTAATTGGAAAAGTGATTTTGTAATAAAAGTGGGCCAATTAATCGGTTTCAATCATGTAGGTGCTCATTTTCAAGCTAAGAGCACCATGTAAACCCATGGACCCACTATTTCCTAAGTTTTGAGTGATTTTCCATCACTCAGGTCAGAAAGCCCCAAAAATCAATTATTGATTATTTTAATTAATAATTTGATGAATAATGGAGCAAATCCAAAATCATAAATCAGTGGATTCTCAACCGATTTGATTGAAATCAGTTAGATCTGAAGCAGATTGACTAGATCTGACAAATCCTTGACTGAAGGAGGTGATCAAATCAGATCCAGAGTTGATCTTCAGCTGTCTTCATGGGGAATTGTGCCCTCTCTCTCTCCTCCACATGTGTGGACTCTCCTGGATGCTCTGTGGACTGATGTGTCGGTGTATGGGTTGATGTGTCAGCTCAATCAAGCCCCCGGTTGACAAGTAGGCTCAGTTCAGCTTCAGTTCTGCATTGATGAACTCTCCATCAGTTGATTTCACTTGATTCCATGAGGAATTGCACCCCCCTTGGGTTGGATGGCCTGTGTTTTGTATATATCCTGCTTGAGGCTCCCTCTTCCAAGCTAGTTAGAGCTGGACTGAAGGGATTGCCATTGTAACTCTGTATTTGATCATCATTTGTGAATAAAGAAGCTTTGGAGGCTATACTGTGTAGTGCATGTGTATGTGTGGATTCTCAGTGTTATGCTGCTGATGTGGTAGCTGCAATTTCTTGCCAAATTCTATGCTGCTTCTGTGCTCTGGCTTCAAGGATTCGGTTGAATCAAGTAAGGGTGTAAACTAGGCAAGTTAGATTACTTGATCTTGTTTATCCATATGATGTATGCTCAAAAATTTCAGTTATATGCTTAAATAAGATTATTTTTGCATAATCTTTCATTTTTGTTGCTTTATACATCTATATCCATATCTCACGAGGTGTGTGCAGGCTTGTGTTATTTAGTTGCAGGTTCCTGATTGGATGAAGGTGTGGATCTAGATTGACGCCATTCCTATCCAATAAGCTCAAGACTCTATCCCTCATCACTCCACAAAAGGGCCTCCTTTCAGCTTGCTCCATTCAAGCAACGATCCGACCTTCTCTCCTCTTCTTCTCATTTCTATAAAAAATCAATTTTCTTACCTGGTTACGGTGTGCAAAAGCTTTGTTATCATTTGGATCTGTTTCATCAAAGTAAAATATACATATATCTGATATTTCAGAGCTCATAGTCTAGATCTCAATTCTAAAAAATATCATCAAGTCTTCTAGATCTAGCATAAGGAAATCGTCCATTTTGCTTGACAAGTTAAAGAGAATCAGTAGGTTGCATGCACCAGTTTTCCTTTCTATTTTAAAAGAGATTAAATCCAGCAATCAGTGCATATTTCATTGGCTGCACAAATAGCAAGCCAAGATCCCAAGGAAAGCTTGCTTTCCTTGGTTCCTTTTTCACCTGTTTAGCTAGTTTTAACTTCAATTTTTTTGAGATAAGGTAGGCTGATCCAAAGGTACTCTTAAAGTGCTTTTGGGCGTATGTTATTCTAACATGTTCACTATTTTTTAGCAGGTCTGATAGAAAAGAAAGGAAGCTGCTGTCCGGAAGTGGCCTCAGGAGCGTTCAAATCCCCCCAGGGGTCTCCCTTTTCACTAAAATCTTAAAATTTTTGCAAAGTTGTAAGATCTTGGTTTCAGCCTGTATAAGGACCAAGAAGTTTCTAGTATTTCAGTTCGCTGATATTGTAACCAATAAAAAATAAAATTATTTTTGGAATAGGCTCTTTCGAGCCCATTCCCCATCCCCCCTGGGGGGATTTGCGTCGGTGTCCTTTTCGTCGCTTTTTGCTTATTTCTTTTCAAACTAGCATTGATCTAATATGCAGTGTAGTGTAATCTAATTTATTATTAATTTCATATTTCATACTTTATATTTCAAAGTAATCTTAATACTCACCCCACGACTTCCCGATTGACCCGAAAGGGGAAAGAGATTCATGGTAGGACTAATTAGAAAACTAGAATCGTGTATCTGTTTTATTTTCAATCATTTGTTTTCGGCTATCATAAAATTAACCCCTCCTCGATTCCCCGATTGAGATCCACTTGGATCGAAAGAGGTTCCTGGAGGGTTTTCTTTTAAACAAGAACACCCAGTTTAAAACTTACTAAAATTAACAAGACTCCAGTGTGTATGCTCTGCACTTGGCTGCGGTTCGTCCGATCATTCAAGCTGTATCAAAAGCACTTGAGTGACTAGTATAATTAAGACTGACTCTCCCCAAATTAACAAACCAACAGGTGAAAATCCAACACCTAGAACAAACCATCACGATGGCAAAATACCCAAAGGAAGCGGGAACTTTTGAAAAGTGACCTCGGGGCGCCAATCTTTGTCACACCCTAACGGGTGCGTTATGAACAATAGTCCCAGAGACTCCATTTCAGCCCACATATTCCTTGCGGGTAGCCGTGAAGGTTTAGTTGTGGACATACTCCAAGTACTCTAGGGTATATCTGGAGTCCCCCCCTTTGCCTAATTTTAATCAACTCACACTTCAAATTTAAAACATACCAAGAGGCAATCGCAAAACACTCACTCCAAGCACATGCAAGTACATTGTTTCTATTTTTTGACTCCATTCTAAGGCACTGGTTATTTTCTTGTTTTATATATATATTGTGTCTCAGCATTGTGCTTTCGTGTATTCATCTTTTATATCTTGCCATCTTTGATTATCTATAATTAAATTCCAAACTCCTAAGTAACTTAGTCAGTACCCCCCTTGGCTTCATTAGGATTTGAGCCTAAATAGAGGAGTCAAGAACAAGGTGACAGCCTTGAATAGAGACTGGCCCCCAAGGACACACCGAGTGGCTTGAATATTTCTTCCACGTGACCCAAGTGTGTGAAAGGCAGAAACACTTTTTAGCGCCGTTGCTGGGGATAAATCTTTTTATTCCCAAGTACGACTTAGCTTAACTTTTTTCTAAACAACTAAAAAGATAGAAACTTTTGAATGANTTCATCTTTTATATCTTGCCATCTTTGATTATCTATAGTTAAATCTCAAACTCCTAAGTAACTCATTCAGTTTAACATCACAACACTAAGTAATTATCCTTGGCAACTTAATAGGGTCTACCCCCCTTGGCTTCATTAGGAGTTGAGCCTAAACGGAGGAGTCAAGAACAAGGTGACAGCCTTGACTCGAGACTTGCCCCCAAGGACACACCGAGTGGCTTGAAGATTTCTGCCATGTGACCCAGGTGTGTGAAAGGCGGCAACACTACCATTTCAGCAATTTCCATTGGATTTTGGTCAGAAAAAACATCAAAATTTGGGTGCAAATCATTTAGAGTTTAGCTTACTTTGTTAATAATAGGTTGATTTGTTTATTCATGTTTTAAGGCGTGAAATAAGAACCCTGCAACACAACATTTAATGTTGCAGTTGTGGGGATTCCAACTGTTAGATTTTATTCCCACTCCTTATCCAATGGTTGCCAACCCCGTAGTTGTAGCATTAAATGTTGCGTTGTGGGGTGCTTATTGTACATCATATTTTAATACAATATTATTTTTTGTTTTATATTCAATTCCACGTATTATAAAAAACAACCCACAACATTCACAATAAACAACTCAAGATTTTCAAGATAAACAAAGTGTGGCAATAGTCCATGCATCCACAATTCCTCCATTCCTTGAAAGTTTAGGCCTACCTAAAATTTATGATTGTGTTTGTGTTTTCAGAGGAGCCAAGTACAAAGTCAACAATTGACGATCAAAGGAGGCAAGTGCAAAGTCAATAGTTAACTTTGCACCTGACCCCTCCGATCACTTGATCATATGATTGAGTTAATATCTTCTTTCATGTTTAGTGCGTTTGTTATATGTACTTATTTCATATTATTATATTTTAGATGTCAACGTCTTCATATACAACTTCCTCGTTATCATTATTGTCCTACTTCTTATCACTATCACCACGAAAATTAGGTTCAACTACAATATGCATCACGAGATATGGTCCTTTGAACTCCATTTGTATCTTACAACCATTCAATCAACACTACATGTTATACTCACCTTTCCATATTCTTCAAGTGATGGTCTAACAAAATATAGTTGGCCATTACATTCACCTTGCTTTGTTCCATATTAATTTCACAAATTAGTTGGGATTTGAACATCCATTTTTTCTTTATTAGACAAAATAAGTTAATGCTATGATTGGAAAATATGACTTGCACTGTGATCAAATATGTGATATGCAAAATCAAGGCTAGTATTATTCACCACTACATGGTTGCTACTCCTAGTCCTAAATCCACATATGAGTTGGGACACTTTGAGACATTCAACATGGTTAAACAATTGGTTGGCAAGTCAAATGCATTCATTTGAATTAGTGGAGAAGAAGGAATAGTATATGAGTGCTCAATAGTGACAATATGTCTATGAATTCCATTACAGGTCATCAAAATGTAATTTGGATTTCAGGGCAGTGCTCATCGTACTTTTTCACCATTAGGTTTGTTATATGAAATGAATCATGTTGAATAAAACTTTGTAGAAAACATTTATCCTATAGATGGAGGAACTAAGATTGGGATTTTTTTTAGTATCCTCTTCAGGATTTGCATATTTGGTCAAATACATCCATTTGTAGTTCGTTGGATGGATTAGGAGGTTCGATGTTTAAGGATAAAACCCTTTAGAATTTGAAGCATTGGAAGTATTAGAAAATGTGGTTAAAGCATTCAAAAAACAAGACACAGTACTATCTATCGAGCCAAATAATGCTCCATTAGGTTTTGAACCAATCATGGCATATATGATTAACTATTTGTAGGGTTCAAGGGAAAAAGTAAACCAATATGGAGTTACGGTCCAAGATAAGGAGGATGGGGTAGATGATGTCAGATAATGGACTTTACTGACAAGTAAATATGATGATACGACGATGAATTGTCAGGTAGGAGGAAGTAATGTGGATATCCTGGGGACTTTGTTTCCATCATCTCTAGAGATAGTGAGTCCTCTGCCTCATTGAGTGTTTTGATAGGTATATATTAACATTTGAGTGAACCTACAGTAGATCCTTAAAATATGATTATGGAAAACATGCAAATGCTTTAGTGGAAGGTTTCATTTTTAGTGGATTAGATCGGTCGGCTTTTAGTGGATTTGTAGTGCTCCCATAGTCAGAGGCCTCTTCTTTGTTATCAAAGAATCCCTCACAAGAAGCGGGAATTTTAGGGTTTCGGGGAGCTTCAAGAAGAAGAAAAACGTGTTAAGAAGATCAACTCCTTTAAACACGATTCTAGGAGAGGAGGTTAAAATTAATAAAGTAATTGGCATGTGTGGATAAGCCATTGGTAGGAACACTTTGGGGGCGTAGAGTAAGCATCTATATTTTAAAGGAATGGGCTCATGTAATTTAGTACATGTTATTGGTTATCTTCCATAATGTATGGTATTATCTCATGAATGGATAGCAATGCTATTTGATTCAACAAAAGATTTGAAGATATAATTAAGAAATGTTGGAAGATTAGCATGTGTTTTCTTCTTCTAAAACAATCGTCACATCGTTTAATGCTAACTCTTAGAGGAAGGACATGATACTTGTTTGGGGTTGACTGCTAAGTCTACCAATCATTTTATGGTTAAAAGAAGTTTTTACTAATCTTGGTAATTCTTAAGAACTTTATTTGAAGTAGATTTATCTTTCAATTTTTTTGGAGTGTGTTAAGTAGCCCAAATAATAATTGGTGTAGATTTGAAGGAGGGTTTGATTGAGACCATCGTGCTAAATAGTAACTATCTAGAGCACTGTCAACTACTAGATTATGACTCTCAAGGATATTTGGCTTATGATTGTTCCCTTCTCCATTGGTGAAAGAAATGGGTAAAAAAATCTACTATGGAAGGTAAGATAGAAAAAAAGGCAAATGGATGACTACAAGGGGAGGCAAGTGAGTGGCAAGTTAAAATTCCATGAGAGGGGATCCACGCTATTAGAGGTTGAGAATCAATATCAATATGAAATTCATACCCATAACATGATTGAAGAGAAGGTGAAGTAAAACTAAAAGGGAAGTTTTACTATTGAACCACTGAAGTTCATCTCTTATTCATTAAAATAGAAATCCCAACTTGGACAAAGGTATGGAGACTTCAATTCTAAATCCCACCTAATTTATTTCTTCTACAAATTCTTTAACATTTGGTTCATTAGAGGGATAGTTGGAGAGAAACAAAATTGGGGTGTATGGGGATTTTTTAAGTAGATTTTTTAGGGTGAAAGAACCATGCCCACCCTTCCTATAAGCCCCACCTATTGGTGTTGGGGAGAAAAGGAAATAATCATCCTCTTCCCTTAATATTATGAACCTTAGAGACAATAAGATGTATCTGCTTGAGAGAGTGGATGAGGAAACTTATAAAGGCTCAAAATATAATCTAAGGCTGAGGAAAAAAGTATGAAAAAAGTATTGTATGAATTAATGAATGATGAAAAAGAGGGTTTGAATTTTATGGGTGAGAAGGGAAAGCAATTATTTATAAGAGGGAGCAAATATTTTTTATCACAAACTCAAAAACAAGCTAGTAGTGAAATTCCTTATGGGGAACAACTATCCTTAAAACGGGTACTTAGAGGTCAAAATCCCTTGCATGAGGTTATGCAACAATTGTTCCAACCCTAAATTGTCGAGGGTTACTCAATCCCTAAAAAAATGGCTTTGAAAATATTAATAAGGGCACATAATCCAATTTTTTTGTTTTAACAATAAATAATAACTAAAGTGAATGGACTAGTAGGTGACTAGGAGAAAATGTTTGGGAATTGAAACTTTTCCTTTGTAGATTCAAGAGATAGGTCCGAAGCCCTTATAATGGAGTGGAAGGCTAGATCCTTTAATAGTACTAATTTCTAGTCAATTTATTCAACATTAGGCTTAGCCCTCTTTTCTATAGAGACAAGGAAATAAATCCTCTTCCTCAATGTGTATGGGCCATATGTTGATAAAGTTTAATTATAGGATCGAGTCTTTTGTTGGAAATGAATATTTCATGGTTTACTTGTATTGTGGGGGGAAACCTAAATATGACTATAGGACCTTCTGAATTTTAGGGACCAAGTACTCATTTAGACTGCTTATGAGGGTATTTCTTACAAAAAAGAGAAGAAGCATGACTGGTAGATATCGTGCCAACACACCTCAATCCAACTTGGCAAAACAATAGGGTTGTTAAGAGTATTGACGGGTTTTTGGTCTCAAAGGATTTTATGGAAGAAAAGGTCAGGTTTTGATAATAGGTTTGTTGAGGAGGTCATTCTGATGAGCCTTTGGTTCTATTGGAAGTAGCTTATGAAGATAAAAATCCTATCAACCCGTACAAACTAAACTCTGAATGGGTAAAAGAGGAGGACGACCTAAAAGTTGTCAAGGAAAGTTGGATTCCCTTTAATGGACTATCTATAATATCCATTTTTGTACAATTTTTGAATAATTTAAAGAGATAAAGGCAAGTTTCTTTAACTCAGTCAAAGGTGAAAAACCAAAGGGAGGAAAGATTATTATGAGAGAGGTGGAGGGCAAATTGCAAGTTTATATAGTAGTGACAGTTTTGACTTTCTTTCAAAACGTTAAAAAACAAAGTTACATGCATGGGAACTAAAGAGGAGATAGATACTATTTAAATAAGAAAAATAATGAGATTTAAAAGGAGGGCCTTATGGTTGCAAGCAGGGGATGAGAACACAAAATACATTCATAAGTATGGAACAAGCACTATCAAGATAAAACCTTCTAGTGGAGGTTCTCAATGTTACAAGATTTGGGAAAAATGTCAAAACAACCTCTAATGGAGGATCTAATGGAGTTTTTTAGCAAAGATTTGTTGTCAACGGCTAGATGTTTCTAGTGGACAGAGGTTTCTAGCGGAGGTTAAGTGCGCTTATATCAAGTAAGCATCAGTGCACTTATACCAAAGATGAGCACCAATGTGCCTTTACCAAAGATGAGCACCAACATTGGTGCACCTTCACTAAAGAGGAGCATAGAAATCAATGCACCTTCACTAAAGAGTAGCACCAAAGCTACTGCACCTTCACCAAATAGGGGCATCAACACCAATGTGTCTTCAGTAAAGAGAAGCATTGATGTTTTTTTTCCATAAGCACACTAGTGCACATGGTTCATGGAGTATCATTGTGCATACCGATAAAAGCATTGTTGCACTTATACCAAACATGAGCACTAATGCACGTATGCCAATCATGAGCACTAGTGCGCCTTAGCAAACAATGATCATGGTGCTCCCATACCAAAGAGGAGCGTAGATGACAAAAATATTGTGTTCTCATCCCCTACTTGCAGCCACAAGGCCCTCCTTTTCAATCTCATTCCTTTTCTTATTTAATTAGTATTTATCCCTTCTTTACTTCCCATGCCTGTAACTTTGTTTTTGAAGTAGGTTTCTATAACTTAATTAAAGATGAAAAACCAAAGGGAGGAAAGATTATTGTGAGAGAGGTGGAGGACAAATTGAAAGTTTTATACAATAGTGATGGTTTTGACTTTCTTTCAGAAGATTCAAAAACAAATTTAAATGACTGGGAAACAAAGGAGACAATACTAATTAAACAAGAAAAAGAATGAGATTGAAAAGGAGGGCTTTGTGGTTGCAAGCAGGGGATGAGAACACAAAATATTTTCATAAGTATGGAAATATGACAAAATTTAGTAACTTGATCTAGAAGATTGCCAAGAACGAGCACTATAAGGAGAAAACATTCTAGCAAAGTTTTTTGGTGTTACAAGATTTGGGAAAACCATAAAAAAACTCTAATGGACGTTCTAATGGAGGTTTTTAGTAAAAAAAATTTGTCGACGGCTGTAGGTTTCTAGTGGCCAAGGTTTCTAGCAAAGGTTCAGTGTGCCTATTATTAGAATTTGATTCCATTTAGATCTTCAAGCAGATTTTTCGAATAATGTTTGTAGCAAAAGAATGGAGAATGGAGATACAAGTTGAATAAAACAAACCACATAGGAAACATACAAGTATTGCTCAAGAATTTACAGTATCATTCACAATAATAATATCTGGTGTTACAATATTTTACATAGGAAAGAATTCGAATGCATGGGATATGAATTCAAATCCTCTAAGTGGATATGATTGTAATCTCTAACTCAATGTCTCTGAATCAATATCAGAGTCCAAATAGACAACTCCCTGATGACCAATAACTCCAACAACCAGTGACAACTAGTTAACTCAGTGCAACTGAGTATGGTAGGTAGGAAAAGCACTCCTCCCCATGAAACCATGCATCATCATGCATTGGTAGCGCTAGCTTAATTGTTTGTGAAGTAATTGAATGTAACTGGGGGCTAACTAAGACTAACTAGTACTAACACCAACTGACTGAAGTAGGTTGGGGCCGGGACTCCCAGTGGCTCCTAAAATGTAGGGATTGGTCTAGGAGGTGCCCAAACTTATGCATGCACATGCAATAAGTGGTAGTTAACCTCTAGCAGTGTTCCCCACACTTTAGTGACTGGTACATGTGTCCCCATTAGGCCAAGTGGACCCAATGATACTAGTGAACCCAATTAATTAATTAAGGTTCCTAAGTTAGGATAATTAATCTAATAGAAAGTATGAACAAGGGAGGATTAATAATCCTAACACCTACAGTAAATAAATGTTAGTGCACTTATACCAAAGATGACCACCAACGTGCCTTTACTAAAGAGGAGCGCCAACACCGGTGCACCTTCACGAAACAAGAGCACTGACATCAATGTGCCTTCACTGAATAGGAGCATCAACACCAATACACATTCACCAAATAGGATCACCGACACTAATGTATCTTCACCAAACAGAAGCATCGTTGTTTTTTTCCAAAAGCACACGAGAGCACAATTGGATCATGGAATATTGGCGTGCATACAATATAAAAGTACTAGTGCACTTATACCAAACATGAGCATTGATGCACTTATATCATTCATGAGAACTAGTGCACCTTAACCAACAGTAAGCATGGTGCACCCATACCAAAGAGGAGCATAGATGACAAAAAACAAATTTCCATTGCATTGTACCCAACCCCAAATCACACCACAAAGGTTGGATACATCACCTCAACATTAATGAGAGAGGATGAAATTAAATAATGCACAGATGAATAAGCTTATCTAAGGCTAATCCAACATGCCAAATATCCAACAAATTAAATCCATCAACATTTTTAAATGATATGCACATAAATAATGCAGATCATTCCCTGAGCAAAACTATGCAAGGCAATGCAACCAAGGATTTTAACTAGATTTGAGAAATCCATGCACATGTAGTTAAACATTAATATACATAGCTACAAAATGCTAACATCAGCCACTTAAACCACCTAAACTCATATCTACAGTAACTACAAAAAGTATATTTACAACACCAAGTAAACCAAGTTCATAGGACTTAATAAAACCATGTTACGAACTAAATAAATTGGAATTAAGACATGAATTTCCAACCATTTAATCATGAACATATGTCATATATGAAAATATATCATCTACAACCACATGAAAAACATGGATATTAGATCTATCGATTGTCACCTATGGCCATATAACAAATATACATCGGATTCCATAATCACATATATGGTAGAAAAATTATGGCGAATAAATAAAAAATTAATAACTTATCTTAATATGGGGTCACTAACTGCAATAGGACAATGTTTCACCCAACATTAGACCGTCCATGTTCAACATCTTTCAATATGTATTTCACCCCCAAGCTGAGGCCATGAATCCATAGGATAAGGGTCTCTCAAAATAACAGGGTGCGCTTAACTTGAATCCAACAAACACTGCCACACAAAAACAATTGTATCTCAGTTAAATGAAAACCTTTTTTCATGAAACAAAAAGTGTTCCTTACTGGAAAAGTCACTCTAGACTCAATAGATTAGTTATCATGACCAACAAAATCCAATAAAGAGTAAAACTATAACATATGGTTGCACCCTTGATAGAAAACCCAAGCTACAACCTGAGAAATTCCAACACCTTCCCTCACCACTTACTTTATCTACATCTTCACTACCTGGTGCAATGGAATTTCCTTCACCACAGTCCCTCAAGATATCACCATAAATCATCCAGTTTCACATGCAAGACCAAGGCAAAGATAAGTAATGATCCTTAAGGTACTTCGGTGTTCAATCTATCCAGAATGCAATTTGGCATAGATAAGTCTTCATACCTCATTGCAAGGCCTTCAATTCTTCTTCAAGCAATTTGAATCCATCCACAGTCATTCAAATATCGAAGAGAGGAAGAGTAATAAGCCAAAAAGGGGCCACGGAGAGACAATTTGAATCCCTTTATAATAGTTTGAATCCATTGATTAAGTACTAACCTAGGTTAACTAGAGAGTAAGCAAACTAGTTACTAGAAGTTACTAGAAGACCAATTTGAATTCCCACCAAGGCTAACTCCAATTTCAAGATAAAATTCCCCATCCCACCCAAACCGACTTGAATTAGTGTGTGGACCACTCAATCATGAAGGAGGAATTCAAATAGGTGGAGAGGAAGTTACACAAGCAAGGAGATTCTTTCCCAGAATAACAAATGGTGTCATAGTGAAGGAGGGGTTACATTTATGAAATGTACTAGATAAAAATAGCTAGCGAGGGCGCATTGTGCAAGTGGGGGTTACAAATCCAATTGTAACGTCCAAAAATGAGTTACAAAACCACCAAAGGGGCACATTCAACAAGTGGGATCCACCCAAGCACCAAGGAGGCAACATTCACTAAGGAAGGCTCACTAAATCATGAATTAGGCTCAATCGTGGGATCAATAGTACTAACATAGGCTAAAATAACNCCCCCCCCCCCCCCCCCCCACCATTCTCATTAATTGTCCATGTTGAGACAATTATTTATTAAATAATTTTTTAATAATAATAATAATAATGTCCAAAGTCCATATTCCAAGAACCTAGTGCCCCAGTAACCACAATAACAACATAACACATATGTCAAGGGTTTAACACACAAGGGGTATTACATCTCCCCTCCACTTAAAACAATGCATTATCCTCGATGCTTACTTATTACATACATGCCACAATATATCAACATTTTTAAATAGATGAGGGTATGCTTCCCTCATAGTATCTTGCAACTCCCATGTAGCATCTTCAAAATTGTAATGAATCAGTTGGACCTTTACCTGCCTGATCTCTCAATTAGGGAGCAACTTGAATTTTCTGCCCACAATGACAACTGGTTGTACCAGGAAATACCCTTTCAGTTCCACCTAGATTACATTCGAATCAACCACATGATTAGCATACATGAAAAACATTATGCATTTTGATGCAAGTAGAAAAAACAAACTCATATGCAACATGTCCTATCTTAGCTAGGATCTCAAAGGATCCACAATATCTAGCAACTTGTTTGGAGCAATTCCCCAAATTCAAGGAGCTCTTTTTTGGGTCTGACTTCTAAAAAGACATGCTCACCAACATTAAACTATATTTCTACTCTATTCTTATTTGCATAGATTTTCTATCGATCTCAAGTTGCTTTCAAATTTTGCTTGATCTTATCCATACGATCTCCCATGTCCTTCAAAAGTTATTGTTCAACAATGATTCTATAGGTTGGATTGTCCCAACTGATAGGAGTATTGCATTTCCTCCCATACAATGTCTCAAAAGGTCTTTAGAGAGGTATGATACACATTATTACAAGCGAAATATACTAAGTGCAAATAATCTTCCCATTTGGATGGTTGATCTATCACATACATTCTCAACATGTCCTGAATCAACTAATTGACTCTTTCTGTCTGACCATATGTCTAAGGATGGTAGGTTGTACTCATGTTCAAATTTGTATCAAAACCTTTGAACAATCCTTTCCAAAATTTACCAGTAAACTTGGAGTCTCTATCTAACGCTAAAGCTTTTGGAATTCCCTAAAAACTAACAACTTCTTTCATAAAGATGTCTACAATATTAGTTGTTGTATGAGTTATCTTCACTGGAATAAAGTGAGTTGCTTTAGTTAACTTTTCCACCACCACCATGATGGCATCGTGTTGTGATCTTGTCTTGGGAAACTTAGTGATGAGATCAATAGTGACCACATCCCACTTCCATTCTGGTGTAGGCAATGGTTGTAACAATCCAACTATTTGCATATGCTCTACTTTAACTTTATGGCACTCCATGCATCTAATTATGTATCCTGCAACATCATTATTCATGCTTGGTCAATGGTATTGCTTCCTTACAGTTTCTATTGTTTTCTGATAACCCAAATGTCCAACATAAGGAACATTATGCATCTCTTTCAGAACCACATTCCTCAAATCTCCAAATTTTGGCACATAAATTATGTCCTTGTACTAGATAATTCCATTCTCTTCCAACCTATATTGTTTAAAATTCTAAGGCACTTTCTGCACTTTCTGTCGTTGTAATCCATCTCTTACCTGCTAGTAATGCTCATCAATATCATTAGTTTCAATTACCATATCTTTCAAATCAGATGTACCAGTGCTAAGAGCTGCTACATGCATCACATCTATCTTTTTACTAAGTGCACCAACTACCTTATTCCCCTTACCTTTGATGTGATTGATATCAAAGTCATATTTACTAAGCAATTCCATCCACCTTCTTTGTGTGGAATTCAGAGTAGGTTGCTCAAACAAATATTTTAATCCATCATGACCAATTCTTAATTCAAATATCTTACCCATCAAGTAATGTCTCCACATATTCAAGGCATGAATGATGGCTACGAGCTACATATCATGAGTGGAATAATTATGCTCATACTCTTTCAGCTTCCTGGATTCGTAACCAATCACATATCCATCTTGCATAAATACTCCACCAATGCCTTTCTTACATGCATTTGTGCACACCACAAAGATTCCATTAGGATCTACATTCTTCAAAACTAGTTCACTAGTAAGCAACTGCTTGCGTCTCTAAAAGTTGTCTTCACACTTAGAAGTCCATTTGAACTCACAACTTTCTTCTACAAAGATGTGACGGAGTTCACTATCTTCGAGAATCCTTCAATAAATATTTTGTAGTAGCTTGCTAATCCCATAACATACCTTACTTCTAATACATTTTTCGGTGTCTTCCAATCCATTGTAGCTCTTATCTTTTCAGGATCCACTAAGACACCTTCTTTTATTAGGATGTGTCACAAGTATTGGATTCTATTATGAAAGAATGAACACTTACTTATCTTGGCATACAACTGATACTCTATGAGTACCTGCATGACCAACCTTACATGATCCTCATGTTTTGATTTTAACTTGGAATGTACGAGGATGTCATCTAATAATACAATCACAAACTTGTCCATGTACTATATGAAAACTTTGTTCATCAAACACATGAATGCCACTGGTGCATTTGTCAATCCAAAAGGTACCACTGTAAACTCGTAGTGTCCACAACTTGTTCTAAATGTTTTCTTATATATGTCCTCATTCTTGATTTTTACTTGGTGATACCCAGATCTCATATCTATCTTTGAAAATACCTTGGTCCTCTATTGTCCCTAGGAAATATTGGGAAATTTTGGTTACTAGTTTTGGAAAATCAATTTTGGTGTGAATGGGACTACAATGAAGTAGTCCAGCGAAGTGGTAAACCCCGATGAAGCGAACGAGAATTAAGGAGGTTAGGCGTTTTGACGGTGTCTAGTTGCATATTCACTTAGGAAATTAGAGTTTTATGTCCACTTACATTAATAAGTTGGGTAGTGGGTGTGGGGTTAAGGAGCATCAAATGTTTATAAATATGTAATGGGCTGGGAGTTTTGTGGTTAGACAATTATTGGACATTTGGGGAGATACATTTTTGTTTTTACTCTTTGTGTTATATCTATCGAATTATGAACTGTGAAGAGTTGATGTTAGGGAGTCGCATGGTTGTTGTATGATTTACAGGTTGTGTGTGCAGATCCATTGTAATAGAAAAGGAAGATAAGCCTGTAGGTTGTGTGTGCAGACATGAAGCATTCTTTGGCCGCGACTCTATGATAATGAACGCTTTTGTGGTTTTTTCCCATCTTGGGTTTCCACGTTGAAACTATGGTGTCAAATGTGCTTGTGATGTTGTGTGATTTGTTATTTTTCTTTTGGTACATCATATGATTACTAAGCACACTTAATGAAGAAGTTTATGAATGATAAATAATATGTTGAATGACTCAAGGTTATTTTTTGTAGTTAGTTGATGTTACGTGTTGAAGTGATTGGCTTGTCGAGGATCTTTATTTGTTGAATTTATAACTGGTATGATGAATGATAAGAATGTTAGGTTATTCCCCTTCCTCGTTGTAGAAACCTAGGTGTTGTAGAAAGGGCCAGACCCTTTGGGTCAGTATCTTGGGTTTTGTTGGTATGTGATTTGAGTGAACCTGGGTTGAGATAGAATTGTGCCAAAAAATTGTTCAATTTCTAGAACTAGGAGTTGTGTCGAAGGAGAATGTGCCATTTATTGAAGCTTAAGATTGAGGCTTGGTTTGATCAGAAAGAAAGGGAGTTTGCTCAAGAAAAAACATAGATCCATGACTGAATTGGGAAGAATGGTTAAGTAAGTACATTTACTTAGACATACACAAAGTTTTCTTTGTTGAGTTTCCTACTTTACTGAATGAATGGTTGTTGATGTTAACTTACCAAAAGAGGTGCTTTCAAGGAGGTGACCCCAAATATTAGATACTTGAGTTGATTCAAGGATTGAAAAATGTGAACAATAAAATTTCTCATGCTATGGATTTATGGCTGAACAATATCCTAGAGGGGTACATTACTAAATTTGTTGTTGATAGTACGAAGTCCTATAGTGTAGCAAAAAGAGAGTTCTTTAAAGGACCAATACGTAAGTTCCTAAATTCACTAAAGCTTTGGATTAAAATGTTGATGTGCTAAAAAAGGTATCTTGATAATGGACTCCGACTAGTAAAGCGTTTGACTGCGGTGAGCCTATGTGTCCACAAGAGGAAGGTTTGGGAGAATGTATGGAATGATTTGAGATGATAAGAGGATAAGAGAGTGAGATAGATGAAGAGGTTGGGTTTGTACGAAGTGGGAAGAGATTTTGGTAGAACAAGAGGAGAAGAACCATGACAAGGAGAGAGAGTTCTAGTGTGACTGAAAGGAGAGACTATGAACCAATACCACAACTCAACGAAGAGGAGGAATACCAAATAATTTCAGAGGAAGAAACTGCAGATGCATCTTAGACCAAAGGGTGACATACCTATGACCCCGCATATATTGCCAAAAATTGAGGGAATACATAGTAGCTCATTGCAGTTTTTCCAAGTAAGTCAAGATAGTGGTAATAGTCAGAGTAGTACTTTGCCAAGTAATGAGATTTCAAGTAGTGGTCATTTAACATCGAGTTACTCAGTACCCCAAAGACATATAATGGCAGAGGATGACATGAATTGCCTATTTTTCATGGAAATGGGTTGAAGGACCCAAAACAACACTAGTTCTCATGTGAGGCTGTTTGGACTATGAAGTAGGTCCAAGGTGACAATGTTAAAAGAGCTCAGTTAGTTACGAATTTTTGGGGTCATTCCCTGGATTGGTTTATGAAGTTTTCTATTGTTCCATCTATATCTCCACAAAATACACTAGAAGAAATTCAGGTCGAGTTAAAATATGAGTTCAAGAAGCCAAATTTAGAGTCACATTGCATTACATAACTAAAGGAGATAAACTATTCACTGACTAAATCTATATGTGACTTCGATTAGAGGTTTAAAACATTAATGACTCGTGTAAATTTTTGAATTTCGGATTTTCCAACACAAAGAATGGTTCATAGCTTCCTTGATACCACATATCTTAGTATCATTGATGCAAAAAAAATTGTCTCAATCTAAAGCTTTGGAGCTCGTTATGAAGTTAGAGGCATCACTAGTTGGAGAAACTGGTGCATGGGTGGTTCATATCTAGTTGCAGCTCGCCAATTTGTTGTTGTATATTCAAGATATCAAAAAAGGAAAATAATCTAGGGACGAAGTATGGTGTACCAAGTGTAAAATAGAACACCACCATAAAGATTAGTGTCCAACATTTCAGGACTATCTAGCTGGAGGAGAACCTAATCCACTGAACTTGGGAGTTGCACCTTGGTGTCGAATAGGCCATATTAGGTGACATCAACCAGAAGAACACTATGTACTCCAAAAACTTGTAAGTACTCCTTAGAACTTGTTTTGTGAATTATGTTGATCATTGGGGAATGATGAGAAGGATTGTTGAGCATATTAGTTGCTCGCAAAACATGCAAAATAGACCATTTCGATGAAAGGGGAAGAGCAACCTGAAAGAAATAATGCCCAATTTAATTAGCCACGGGGTGTATTATGTGGATGTGGACAAGAAATATTCGATCAAGGCATAGGTAAAATGATTTGCTATAATTGTGGACCGTCAGGACATTTTACAAGGTACTGTAAGAACCCGACCTCCACATGCTCATACCATAAGGCATTGGATCATATTATAGAGGATTTTCCATAACTCATAGCCAAGTGTTAGGAAAATTCTAACCATAACCAAATCTAGAATCAGAACCAGAACGTTTAGAAGATCCCAGCTAAACCATGTTAGATTTTTATCATTCAAGCTAACATTATCTTAGGATCTTTAACTGAGAGAATAACAAGCACAACAATCAAACACAAGTGACAATAGACACAAATATTTTCCTTGGGGAAACCATAAAGGAGAAAACCCTGCAACTTCCTCAGAGATAGAATCAACACCAAAAGTAAAACCCAAAAATAGTAAGATGATCTCCCAATAGCAGTAGTCTCTCTCTCTCTTGTCCCAACTACTTCTTCTCTCTCAGTTATGTGCTACAACTGAGTGTGAGTGAATGTGTAATAAATAGAGAGACTCACTCTCTATTTGTACTAATTCCCAACTTGACAATACCTCACTAGGGCCGACTTCTCTAGGAGAGTCTAATAACCCTAGGGCCCCACAACCGTGGGCACTTTAATCCTTGATCAATAGGAAGGGTTACCCTCTATGACTTTACATGACTTGTTTACATTATTGAATCTCCCGATAGGAACATAGGGGAATGACATGACTCAATTACATTACAGATACTTCCCAAAATAAACATCGAGGTACAATACATAAAATATACAAGTGAATACATTTCGAAGTTACAAATACATCAACAAACCAAGCAAGAAGCAACCTAGAGTTAATGTAATTATCCAAAGTGGAGCTGCAGTAGGAGAAGATAAAGAAGGTTTAATAATATTTGGGATCCAAGGATTAGGTCTATTACGTATCGACCATTATAGTTTGATGTCTAGAAAGAGAAGGAGATTTTTTTTTAAGCTAGAAAGGAGTTTATGCCAAGTGAGGACAGAGCTTCGACATCTGCTCCACCACTAGTATTCATTGAAGGACCTGTATACGACATGCCACATCTATCACGTCCCCTCCCACCCTAGAGGAGAGAACGAATGCTAATCCTGGTTTGATACCACAATGTAGCGTACCCACTACTCTGATACTGCTCACAGGCCATGAATCACATAACTCACAGAGTAGTCAATCTGTCGTCCAACTCACTCTCAGATTTCAAATCCATGATAAAATCTAATTTCATAAACCAAATTTTGCAAGTAGACAGAATGTTAACAAACTTTCTTGTTCGCTCTGCAAAATGGCTTGTTGATCTACCAATCAGTGTCCCCACCAAATCAATGGTGGACTCCAAAAACTATGAAGCACATTCCATAAGGATTTCATGCACATCAAAATTTCTTTGGACAACGAAACTTCTCCCTGCGAAATTGTTGTCTGTCGTCGATCTACTTTGATGATCGATATTGGTCGTACATCTCGTTCTTAATTTCCAGCGATCACTTCTGATTTCGCAGCTCGACCCCTCCTTTATCTTCCTCACCCTTATGTCGGCAAAATTCCTTTATTGTTGTCGATCTTCTCCAAGGTCGATATCCACCATACGATTTTCAGTCGTATGGGCGATTAGTTTAGGCTTATCTCAGGACACCATCTACAAATCCACTCTATAACCGGAAAGGTCATTTTAACATTGAACTTGACCTTTCCACACTCTGCCTTCTGCCTTTCCACTTTCTGCCTTTCGCTGCGGAACTCAGGAATCGCAAAATCAAAAGTTTGATGGAGTGAATTGTCCATTTTCTTCCTTTCGCACTTCCGCTTTTTTCTTTTTGACTTCGAAATGCGGAAATGCGTGAAATGACTACCTTGCCCGTCGGTTTCCCACCTCTTGACTTTTGACCTTCCGCTTTCTGAATTTTGACTTCAAAATGCGAAAATCCATCTTTTGTCTTAGAATTTATGGTTCTTTCTCCACTTCCGCCTTTTGCAGGAGGATCCCGGGGTACGAAAAACCAACATTCTTCCCTGTTTCAACTCCTCTTTTCTATTTTTCTCCTTGTTCCTTCCCAAGGCGAATTCAGGGGGTGTAAACACTAAGTGAGTTGCATTCTGACTCTGTAATAGGCTTTTAGCCTCCATGAACTTAGGAAAAATGCATTGGAAACCAAAAACATATGCAAAAGTAAAATCCATGAAAATATAACAACAATAAACTCTACTTAAATCATCTAACAAGCATTCAACACATTCATACATTCAAAAGCAAATACATTGCAAAATTAAGAATAACCAGAGAATACTTATCTTGAAGATGAAGCTATCCCACAACTAGTTATGTCGGTGCAATGTTCCACCCAACCATAGGCCAGTTGTGTTCATTAATCTCTCAACACAACTGCCACCCCCGAGCTGGGAATTATTTCAAAAGGAACTAGGGAACAACAAACTCACACATAGCTATAACGCATCAAACAAGTCAATCCAACCTATAGTTGGGTTTATCAGACTGTCCAACCAAGCCAAAACACTGCCGGGTTTATCAAGATGTAGGAAAACAAGCCAAAACACTGCTGGGTTTATCATGCTACTCAGCCAAGCCAGCTAACATTTGGTTTTATCAGACTGCACACAGTCAAGCCAACATATGGGTTTATCAGGCTACATAGCCAAGCCATCTCACTGGTGGGTTTATCAGGATACTCATCCAAGCCAACATTCATATTTGGGTTTATCAGGATGTCCAACCAAGGATCACACATGGCCTAATGCACAAAAAGACACAACCAAGACAACTACTAGTTGGGTTTATCAGGATGCTCATCCAAGCCAATTTTCGATTGGGTTTATCAGGCTGCCCAGCCAAGCCAATATACAATTGGGTTTATCAGGATGCCAACCAAGCCAATCTATGTTTGGGTTTATCAGATTGCTAAAGCAGTGGAGAGGAAGAATGGATAAGCTAGTGTCTCATTCAAGAGCTAGGGACACCTCCACAAGATCTATCTGGTTTGGCATCCACAATACCTACACACCCAACACAACGAAGCATCCCCTTGTCTGCTACACAGTCCCTCGGGCTTTGCCTTCGCTTCCGGTGCTCTTCAGGATGTGCATAGAAGATTCACCAGCCACTCTTATATTTTTGTGAGGTTCCTCTCTTCACTAGGTTTATTAAGCCCCTTCGTCATCTCTTCCACTGCTAAGTCTTGCATACAGTTCAAACCCAAACCAGGGTGCACATCACAACAAATCACAAGGAGACACATCACACAGAGCTCCACTCTGTAATACAGACAAATAGGTTTGCATACCACTCTATAATTCAGAGAAAACACTACGAAACAACTCTTCCGTGACTCTGGATAGTGAACCCCTAAGTAATCGTGAATAATTAACCATGAAGAACCACAGTGACTGTAGGATAACGATGAATTTTTAATTATCCACGAGCAAGAACAACAACAACACCTTCTTGCAACTAAGGGAAATATGGGCTGTCACGCATCCACGTGCTTACTTGCTGCAAAAGCAAGAATGCAGATTCTCCAGACTGCAGGCTGGCTCAGTCACGAAGCTGACTTCCATGCCTTGCTCTGCCCAAGGCATTAACAACCTCAACCAACTTTTGGAAGAATTGAATGATTGAGTGCAGAGGTCTAAAAGGGTAGCTGAGGGTTTATGGGTCTTCCCATTGCAATCTGGTCTCACCCTATTGGCTCAGGAGTTTGACTAACTCTCCTCCCTATTCCTTATGAAATCATGCCCCCATCTCTTTTCGTTGCAGTGCATAGCTAGTTGTGTTATTTTATTAAATTGCATATTTACATGATATATCAAAATATATTATGCTTGACTTAGCACCATAACTGTGGGAATCAACCTTGATAGTCGATATACAGAACACCAAAATAGTGGTAGGGCCTTGGAATTGAGCTCCTTTCCATGATTTAATACAATATATACATCTTGTACAATTTTAATACCATGGGGTCAAAACTTGGGTGTTACAACATCGCTTCGACCGGTCTGCTCCAAAGAAAACTCCAGGGAAGGTAAGTGCACTCCAAAAGTTTTTGAAAATTTGTTTACACTAATTAAAGATGATCATGCATTGAGATAATTGAGTAGTTTGGTAGATGACTGAAAAGAAGAATGTATGGAAGAAAGAATTGTGAATCATGTTCAAAAGAAAAGAAAAAAGACTAAGAGAGAGATGCGGATTAATGCACAAATTGGGCACTATGACATGAATTTTTTCATATTAGATTTGGGATCAAATGTCAATGTTCTTACTAAGCAAACCTAGGAGAACATGGGGAAGCCTAAATTGATGTGGTCGCCAGTGACTGGCCAATCAACAAAAGGTAATACCATTTGGAAGACTATTAGGAGTCCTTGTCGAGGTGGAGGGGCTACACACTTTTGCATATTTTTAGGTCATAGAGATTGTTGAGGACACCAATCCATATCTTATGTTGATGGGCATCAATTGGGTAATTGAAAATCATACCATTATTAACTTCAAGAAAAGATTCCTATCATTCGAAAATGAAGAAATCAGAGTTGTTGCACCTTGGGATCCTATGGAGGGTCAGAGATATGTTGAACCTATAAGGGGAGACTATGATATTGGTGATATAGAGAAAATATATAATATCTGTTTTCAAATAGATGATTATGTCAACCCTATATTATATGGCACATTATGTTGGTGGAGTGTTAGCTCGTGTTCCTCGGATTCCAACAAAGCTTTGGAAAACTAGTTGAATAACTTACATGAAGTTTCAATGCGAAGGTGTGCTTGGGTAATGAAGTCGTTGCACTGGGCTTGTAAAGAGGTATGTGACCTACCTACTTATGAGGAATTGCCTAATTTAGATACAATTATTTTTGAATTTTAAGTTAAAGTACCAGAACAACAATGTTTGTTAGTGTTAGATGTAACTCTAAAAGCTACTCCAACAAGGTGGTGGGTTGTTCATAAATAGTCTGTAGTAGGTTGGTCGCAATGTAGGATATTAGTGGAAATACAATTTGGTAAGGGAATTCCATATGTTGGATACAAGTATAATGGTTTAACCAGTCTTGTCTATCATATGACTATTTGTAGTATGACATGGAAGAAGAAACACATGAAATAATGGGTTCACATGTTTATCCACACATTGGATACTCTACCAAGGAATTGGTATACATCACTAGAGATTTGACAGGGGATTGTAGATTAGGATTATATGGCCCTGAATTTTGAACATACATTCAATTTTGAGGATGAAAGACCAATGGTGCATGCAACTTTGCAGGTTATCAAAGAGAAGTATCTTTGAAGAAATACCGGGACCGATATCTAATTTACGTCAGTGGAATGCGATGGTTGAAAAGATGATGGAGTGTTACAATACTACAGGAGAGCCAGACGATGATGACCCAAGAGATGTACATAATCCAAAAATTGAAGGAAGTCCACATCTAGAGGGACTAGGGATCTCATCTGACCAATTCTTAAAGCCGCTGAAGATAAAGAAGGTAAATATTAGATCCCCTAAAAATCCTAAATTTGCAAATATAAGTGATTACTATGGTGATGAAACAGTAGGCGAGAGTACATATTTATTGCATGAATTCCAAGATTTACTTCCTACTAAGTTTTTTGAGATGAAAGGGATTATTGGGAATCTCAATGAGATGAAAATCCCATTAAATCCAGATGCTAAGCCTATTAAACAAAGACCGTATATATTGAATCCCTGGTATAAAGAAAAAGTTAAGGCGGATATCAACAGAATGTTAGATGCAGGAATCATTCAACATGTCAAAGATTCATAATGGATTATCCCAATGGCAGTTCAAGATATAAAGAATGATTAAGTAAAAATTTGTGTTGATTTGAGGAAGTTGAACGATGTGTGTCTATATGATCCATTTCCTACACCATTTGCATACAAAGTCATAGAAAGTGTAGGAGGTTAAGAAGCATACTCATTCGTTGATGGATTTTCCAAGTATCATCAGATCAAATTTTCCAAAGAAGATCGACACAAGATAACTTTCATGACAGAGTGGGGGTGCTTTCAGTATACGGTAATGCCCTTTGGTCTAAAGAACGTCTTGTTATTTTTTCTAGAATAGTTTTCACTGTTTTGAAAGAATTTATTCATAAGTTCCTGGATGCCTATTTTGATGATTGGACAATATATGGTTTGCTCAAGAATAATATTGAGAACTTAAGTCTAGTGTTAGAGCATTGTAGATAGTACCAGATTTCATTAAATTTGAAGAAATTTATCTTTTATGCCCCATTTTGGATATTGTTGGGTCATGTGGTGTGTATACAAGGACTCTTAATGGACCCTTCAAAGATTTCAATTATAGTGGATTTACCTCCACCAACTTCAATTCGACAACTAAGAACAACTTTGGGACACACAAGCTACGATAGGAAGTTTATCAGGGGGTATGCTTAGATTACAACCCCTATCGAGAAGTTGTTGAAAAAATATGTTAAGTTTCAGTGAAATGAAGAGTGTTAGCAGATCCTTGACACATTAAATGAGAAAATGGTGACATAACCTATTTTGGTTTCCTGATTGGCAGAAAAAATTCCATGTACATGTTGATGCATCTTCAGTTGCTTTGGGAATGGTGCTTGTTCATCTAGGTGAAGGATCTATTGATCACCCCATTGCATTCACAAGTAGAAAATTGTCAACAACATAAAGGAATTGTTGAAATAAATGTAACTTCGGAAGATATTCTATTGTACTTTTATTGTATTCATCCTTTAGAGATGTTATTCCTCCATTCGAAGATGTCTGTGATGTAATTGGTCATGTAAAATTCATGAGGTAAAACCTTCGTTGCAAGACAGGGAAATAATACCCACAAAAGTATTTTATAAATGTTATTTTGAGTCTTCCTATCTAGGTCAGCCCTAATTAGAGAAATTAGTTGACCTATTTAGTTATTTGAGTCACTCACCTGATGAATATAAATAGGTGAGGTGCCTCACTCATTTACACACACTTTCACTCAAGTATTGCACAACAGAGAGAGAGAGAGAGAGAGAGAGAGAGAGAGAGAGAGAGAGAGAGTATGACTTGGAGAATTATGTCAAAGAAAAAGTTGCAGATCCAGAGGGAGATGAAGACAAAGCATAAGAATGACTTAATCAAAGCCAAGAGGATTATTTCTATCTCCATTAGATCTCACATGTGTCATCCTTGAGGAATCCCATGGAGATGTTTGATATAATGACCAGCTTGTACGAAGGAAATAATATCAACATGAAGATGAATTTGAGAACTCAACTCAAGGACGTGAATATGAAAATGTCAGAAAGCATTCAATCTTACTTCACAAGGATCTCTCAGATCAAGGAGCAACTAGAAGCCATTAGAGAAAATGTCGAAGAAGTAGAAGTGAATATTGCAACCTTGAATAGTCTCCCAAGTTCATGGGAATCTTTTATTCAAGGGATTTGTTCTATAAGGAATCTCACCTATGGAGGAATGCACGTAAGAAGAAGCTCGATTTATAGCAAAAGAAGAAGAGATGGATGAATATGACAATCAAGCCCTAATAACTCATGCAAAGAAGACAAAGAACAAGAAGGAATAACATTCTCGCAAGAATAAAAGGACTTCAGAAGAAGGACCTCTCACAACTCATATCTTTCAGTTGTGATGAGAAAGGACACCTTGCGAAATGCCCCAAGAAGGAAGAATGGAAGGATGATATGATCAAGAAGTACCAGTCGATCATGTAGAATGATGTTTGGAGACCTGAAGACAAGTTTTGTAACATCTTCAAAGTAGATCTACAAGATCAAGCATAAAACAGATGGAAGTATCAAGAGATACAAAGCAAGGTTTGTGGTTTCTCTCAGAAAGAGGGAGTCGATTATGGTGATATATTTCTCTAAGAGCCAGACACACCTCTTCAGTGATGAATATTACACTAAACAGTTGGTGTAATTGAAGTAGAAGAACAAACCAAGAAACCTTCAGGAGTTGGGACTCTCTACAGAGAACCACCTATGCATAGAAGGATTTGTACAAGCTCAGTAGGCACCCATGGGATAACACATACAATTACATGAGGAGATTGAGGATCAAATAGAGTGATGGATATCCCAACCTTTACTACAAGGTTGAACATAAAATCCTACATAGGACAGGAAGCTCATAGATGGGTGTAAGAGAAACTTGCAACAAAGTTTGAGATGGAGGATGTTGATATCCAGTGACCTTGAGAGGTGACATAGATGGATGCAAATAATATTAGCAGCAGAGGGGGCTATCTGTCACTGAAATGTCCTGATGTAGAGAGTACAAGATGCAAAGGAAGGATGGTGCTCCACTTCAGAGGGAGTGACTACAGTAGATCTCAAAGTTTGATAATCTTGACATGATTCTTGAGATTAAAGGTACATTTTCCTTAGCCAAGGAAAACATGTGGTTTATATAAGGTTTGAGATATTGGGATACACCAATGTTATCAAATTTGAATTCAATATGTGATCCTACTTCAGAAATAGTTGATGTCACAATCGACAAGCAAACTATTGGTTCGTTGATGAACATGAGGACGGATATTTGCTTTGCAGAGCCAAAATGTGTTCACATGGTTATGCCAAAGCACATGGTTTGGTACCTGAAGGGTACAATTGAATATGGCCTCATATATGCAAGAGACAAGAGGATATGCCTACAGGGATATGATGACTCCGATTGGGTTGGAAATGCTACAAACAAAAGGAGAACTCCAACATGTTGTGAGGACTAGTGTCGCTCTCAGTGTGATTAAGGATGATTATATTGCAGTCAAGAACAAAGCAAGGGAAGATTCCTCAAGTGGCGATGAATATGTACTTTGATCTAGAAGAATTATACCAATGAAGACGAAGATCATACTCTTATCCATTTCATCATTGGATAAGAAGGAATGCATTTGTAGGACACACATATTCAACACCAATACACAATTTTATGTGATATGTGGTGTAAGAAGACTTGCTCAGTATTTTCATTCATGAGAAAGATAAGCAAATGTCCTTAGAATCATACGATGAAGTAGAGAACGTTGTCAGAGACTCCGGTAATTCACCCAAGGATACAGAGATCAAGATGGAGTCTACCAAACAAACAAAGATAAGTATTTGAATTGTCATTTCCTATATATCTAGTTGTTCAGTTGTGTACATAGATATGTTCCTAGACTTAGGAAGTGTATTATGCATGTTAGAGTGTTTGCATTTATGAACAATTTACTACTAATATGCATATGATGGGTAAGTGGCTTATGGCGTTGTACAACATTCCATTGCTACTTATCTAGAATGAAACCTCTTTGCTGACATGTTGGGAGAAGTGCACACTCGTAATAATGTCTTGTTAGAGATGGAAGGCATCTAGAATGTTACTGTATGTATTTAAGATATGGATGAATGTTGTATTAGCGGAAATAGATGCATGATTATATGACATATATCTATATGCATAATACTTTGTCATTATGAATATGTTATGAAATGTTTCTAATCATACAACTGTATTTGACTTGTAGGAAGGATTGCATGCAATCACCTATAAGAGAATAAATGATGAAGTCATAGATGTACGATAAAGTTGCAGATGTAGAAGTGAAGAAATGATGAAGTTGTGGATGTATGATGCAGTCGAAGATGTACAAGAGAAGAATGATAAAGAAAAAGTTGCAAAAGGGAGATGTAAACCTCAATTATGTTCCTACAGAGGAACAAGTGGCAGATGTGTTCACTAAGCCTATGTCTCATGTAAAGTTTGAATACTTTCGAGACAATCTTGGTGTAGTCCAAAAGGACCTCCCTTGAAAGAGGGAGTGAAGAAGAGTGTTGGCAAGGGGTTGAGGATCAGTTAGTTGCATAGCATCGCAGATGTTGCGCAAGCCCATAAGACACTGCACAAGACAAAGATAGCGCGTAAGGCGGAAGATAGACTATTTTTGAATATTTTTTGTCACTTTTTGTATTTTTGACCATATTTTGTGGATATTGGTCATTAGTTGGTAGAATTAGTTAGAAGTGGACCATTAATGTAAAGGCGCAAGCCTATAAATAGAAGAAGAATTGTGAATGTAATGGGGAATCGATGTGAGAGAAGCAAATGGTTATGCTCATCGATCTTATTCTTTGCTTTATGAATGAGAGTTAAAATTGCTGCCTGTTTGGATCTGTGATTTATTGCACAGAAGTAATATGAAGAGATGAGGTTGATCTAAAATAATGTTATATTTTTTTGTCTTTTTCTATTTCTGCAATCCAATGGTGAGTATGTGCAACATGGATCTATGATGCAATGTGTTATCTCCCAAAAAATTACACCGTCATTTTGGGTGATAGAATGGGTTAAAATTTTTATATCTGTGAGTCTTGTGCTTCAAAATCCATTTTTTTTTTTTTTTGCTTTCGGCAGTGAACTAAGTATGTGGAAGTTTACTTAACTGTCGAAACAGGCCAGTTTCGGTAGCTAATATGGTTTGCCAGAATGACTTTAGCTGCCGAAAATGTTTCCATGTGCAAAATAACCTCGTGCTTCCAAATACGCTCCAATGTCCAGCTATATGGTGACTTCATATACAACACCTTGAAGAGCTTTGTCAGCGGTACAAAGATCCTTACACAAGATATTATTATGACAGATTCTTATTCTTTAGATGTCTTTGTGTTTACAGGTGGCCCTTAGAGGAAACAG